>JARJDZ010000613.1:0-68974 GCA_030264555.1 Aleochara sp. GC000083
AAAAAATCGTTGCCTGTCTTTATAATCCACAAGAAATACGCTTCGTTTGCCATTCCACGGATGACTGAAATATAACGAATACACCGTGGCTGGGATTCCGCCCGAAGAAGCGAAGAAGCCATCACCAGTTACAGGTGCCGCGTATTTTTTACCTTCGACAAATAGATAGTTTTCCTGTCACCCGCGGCTGATTCCACAAATGAATGAGAAATGACTACCTGGAAGCATATCGGAATAAAATACCTGTCCCGCTTATAGTATTCTTCAACCCTACTGCTGAGTTGATTGCTAACTGCCTGCATTAACACAATTATTGATACAAATCGATCGCGTGGACGTTCTTTCATCGAGTATCGCCTAAATACTTGAAAAGAAAAAAACGGATAAAAAACCGCATAGGAGGTGTTTTTGATACGACGATATTGTGAGTGAAGTTGATGGGCAAAGTGGTGGGTATTAGGTAAACCGCAAAGTGCCAAAAGGCAAGTAGTCTTTGCGGTCTCATTAGTCGCTCTACACTTGATTCGAAACGAGTTAAATTTCTGTTAGAAAATTGTAACAATGAAAGAAGAAAAAAAAACACCGCGTGTGGTGGATAATTTTGCGTGTGCGCCAAGTCAACCGAATTTGATGGATTGATGACAGTTGAATGGCGTTCATGAATGCTGCTTATTCGCTGATAATTGAAGTACAATTGATTGGAAATCCAACAAAAAACGATGCTATTAAACTGGAAAAAAAATAAAGGGAAGAAAATGGAAAAATAACGACCATTGAACAACTGTGAGGAATTTCGCTGATAAGAAACCCATACAAATGATGAACGTTGATAATTATGCAGACTGCGCACTTGCTGTAATCGCCTCCCCCACTCCTCGAATCGAGCGATTTATTATCCGAAAGTGCGCACTTTTACGCGGATTTCTATAATTGCTTCCAGGCAATTGGCGGAAAAGCGACGAAGGCGATGATCCCCTTGCAAGTCGAAGGGACGATGAAGGGGGTGCGTGCTCCTGCAGGCTGGAAAAATCCAGACAAGGAGAAAGGAGCGCGTGTTGTCGTCTTCGAGCCGGGCGCGATATTTAAGATACGCCAAAATTGCGCCGCACGGCAGTATAAATTTGCATAAAGCAGTCGTTACGTATGCGTCCCGCAAGGAGATTTAATTGCCTAACTGCGAGTTAAGACGGCGGCGTGCGCAAGTGCGCCCACCAAGTACGCTCATAGAGAACTAATTAAATAAAGCGCGGAAACAATTTTCGGTTCGGATGCGCGCACTGCGGGAGCGGAGCGGAGCGCAGCGGCTGAAGGAAGATATGTTGGGCGGGAGGAAATACGAAATTATACACCCCTTTCGTCGCTACGCGTTTCTGGACACCAATTACGCGATCAACTTTTCCATCCATGCCAACCGAAGCGAACTTCCGACCGCGTTTTGCCGAAACGACCTCCAGACAGACCAGACAGCAAAACGTTGGTTGCTTTCTTGCGAGAGATCGCTGCCCCGAAATTAATTTCAACACACCTACAAATGTTCCCATTCTGTAACCTGCCCATGGTACAACAACCGAAATCTTTGGGTCATTCCATCACTGATGTGTGATCCCATCGAGTGATCCCATCGTTTGACAGGTAGATAAGTCGTAGTTCACGAGAAAAACCCAAATGGGACCGTATCAAATTAATTCGGTTTGCAGTCCTATGAAAAAAATCCAAAGTTGTCCCTCAGACAAGAAACTATTTGGAAATCATCGGAAATGTTCCCAATGCCCAAAATTCCAAAATAAACCATAAATCCTATTGTCTTTTCTGTTCGAGATTCAGATTCTGTTCGACAAGTTCAGATAACATGCCCAAACAATCAGATTGAATTGTTTCGATTGCCTTTTCACGTCCAACAATAAGTTGGAAAAATTTGACCATCCCCACAGATGGGAGAAAAAAAAATACTGGGGAGAGATGAGATGAGTAGCAACCGTATAATTGTCCAAATGCTGAAGAATTACGGCCTAAATGCACGAGTTGAGAGGAGCTAATGAAACGAGCCACTTTTCAAGCTGCCACTTATCGTCATTATGCGGTATGTAATTGTGGCTAAACCTCAAATTATACATCTACTCCTAGATAATTGTGAAATTGTGGCTGCACCAGCATGATTCTCCGCATTATTACTATTATTATTATCATTATTATTAAATTCCAGCGTTCTGACGTTGCGTTGGGCCCGTTTAGCTGAAGGTGCTGGTTGCCCATCTGTGCCCATCGCGTCGGCCCCGAATGCCACTGACAACTTGTCATTATTTTTGAATGGATTGGTTTCCAACCGAGAGCGGATTCTCTTCGAATCTGCGCGCATCATGCATCTCCCATCGCGGAGACTTTTAATTTCCCAACCATCATGACCATTCGTGGTAAGTCCGATTCTAAGTCGTCCAATCAAAAAACCGTTTACACATTGAATCGTCGGGGTTCAACTCTTTACATGCTTGTATTTGACAACGTGTCATTAAACGAACGAATTGTTATTGGTGATGATGAACCGTTCAAAATTGCTTTTGGCTCGAGAAAAAGAAGCAATGCAAAGGGACCAAACGCGCAAGCAAATTGTAAGTTAAGTAAAGTTTGTGATACAATGATGCAAGATAAAAAATGAATAGGTATCAACTTACAATTGATTCGTCAATGGGTTTCTCAGAGGAATTGATGTGGACTTACCTGAAAACAAAAAAAAACAAGAGTTAATTATCAATCAAATGATTAGGAGAAAAGTTGTGTAAAAGTATTCAAGAAATCTGCACATATCATATTTCCAAGGTGGAGAGAAAATAAGGTAATATCTTTGACTCATAAGTTGGGATATCAATCGCATTTGTTTGTTCTTCAGCCGATGATCGTATAAATTAAAAGTAAAAATGAACGTGAGTTATGAAGACGCCGCACGGGAATATAATGCGCTCGCCGAGACCTAATGTTAATGACCATCGTCTACATGGTCTAATTACCGTATAAATATGCAGAGTTCGGCCCCTTTGGCCGCGCCGAGATCGCCATAGGTAGAGGAGAAGACAACGCGCGTGGGTTACCCTCGTGCATCCATCGCGACTCCCAAGAGCTGGTTCTTCGCTCTCGTCGTGCTGCTTTCAAGCCGGCCGCATTGCATTCGTTTTGCCTCAAATTCCATTTTGTTTGCTTGCTTTCGTGGATGTGCCCCAGCTCGGCTCGGCCGGCATCATGTCCGCAGCGTTATGTTATTATTGTGCGGCATGGCGTTTTCTTCAACTTATCGGCCTTCCTCCACGATGCCCCCCACACAACACACGCGCGCATTTCGATGCACCTATTCAACGTTACCGGCGGACCTTCGTGTTCCTTCCATTACGGCCTTATTGTATTCTCTGCCAATAAATAATATTCTTTATATGACGCGACCGCCGCTTAGGCACGACGTGCATTTCCCTCTTTCAATTATCTCCGGCTCTCTCGCCGCCGCCGCCGTCGACGACGTCGAACTCTCCACGTCGACCGAGGATTTCTAATTAAGTCCATCTGTTTCTTAATTGTCTTGTTCGAATCACGAAGATTGCTTTTCCACGGTTTTGTTCTTTCAATTACGGAAATCGCACTTGGATGTTTCCACGCGCACCAGGTTCATTTTCGCGTACCGAACGAACATGCAACACCAAAAACTACTTATCAAGAACGAACAAAACGAAACATGCAAGACGACTAAAATTGTAAACAAACTTTATTTACTTCCAATCTGTCCCGATTTAATACCACTAGAGCCACCTTGTGGTGGCGAACAGAAACAATACTGAAGATGGAAATATCCGGAAAATGACCAATTTCACATGTAAAGTCCAATAAAGATTTAAGAATAACAATATTTAATCCTGTGCTTCTTCTACATTTTGTTCATCATTTCCAGTAGCTTCAGCTGTACTTTCTTCCTCTTCTCCTTCATCATCTTGCTGATAGTTGTTTTTCAACTCCAGTGCTCGCACATATGAGTTAAATACACAAACACAATTTACTCTAGATATTCCCAATGCAAGTTCATATTCTCTGGGTGTGAAGGTGCCTGTTGTGTGTGATGCAACAATGGATCCACATACATTTGAGAAAACAAAAAGGAAAGTTGCCTTCACTTCATGTAGATTTTTGCTACCAAAATTCATGGTCAAATTGCCTTCATAATCCATGCAGCTTGGAACAGCTCCAACAATGTATTGCATATCAATTGCAGAATCTAACATGGCCATACATGCAGCATTCACTGATGCTGCAATGAGTTCACATTCATGACCATGCTCCATTTCCTGGACTACTATGACCACGGATGTTCTAGGATATAATGCACCCAAAAGTGCACTCTCACAAGTATTTCTTAATAGTGTTTCATATAGTCGATCACCTACATTGGGTAAACCAGACTTTGGCCTGTAGTGCATTTCAATGTGGGCCTTTTCGATTGATTGCTTGTTGGCACGACATTCAATAGGACCATAGACACCAGCTACTACTGTTGTTTTGCCTAAAAGATATACTTTTTGGTTGGATATTAGACTCTTGCAATTGAACTAACCCTGAGTATAATATGCAGATCCATCTGGACGACTTAAAACATCTATATTTGCCTTTGGGATTGGCATTTTTATTTCAATCTCTTCCCCTTCAACTGTTTCCGAGCCCTGACTATTTTCTGTATCTTCATAACCTTCTGAATTTTCCTCCTCTTCTTGCGCACCTTCCTCAGATCCAATTGTTTCCATTGATTCTACTTTTTCCACAGTTTCCATTCTCTCAACTTCTGCCATTGCAAAACTTAACTTGTTTATAAAAATTGAACTTCTTAGGTTAACGATTCATGCGGTAAATGCACAGAATTGACCATGCAGCGTCCTCTATCCGCGCTCTATTGAACCTCTACCCAATTATTTACATTTGGAGACATTTCCATTTGCAAAACTTACAATTTTAGCAACAAAAGATGTAACGTGGAACATTGGATGATAATTATAATGATAAAATGTTAATGATATGCAACTTACAGTCAATATAAACGCCCCCTGTTACACGTTGGGTTCATTTGCTAAGAAACGTAGCAATCCTAACCAACTTTAGAAAGTAAAAGTTAAAGTGGTAAATACTCGTGGAGTGATTCAGGTGTGAATCAGCCGAGAATCGAACAAATTTCATCATCCATATGGCCGGCTCAGAAATTAATAAAATGGAAGAATTAACAATGAGCAATGGTGATGCACCACCCAGTGAAGATATCGTTGATCCATGGAATGTAGTAGGATCTTCTGACACAGGAATTGACTACGATAAACTAATAAGTAAGTCAGAACTCATAACTTAATGTTATAGTAACTCAAAAACATAATTCTAGAGCGATTTGGTAGTTCGAAAATCGATGCTGAATTGGTGGAACGCTTCGAGAAAATTACAGGCAAGCCAGCTCATCATTTCCTGAGGCGAGGACTATTTTTCTCTCATCGAGACATGCATTCAATTCTAAATCAATTTGAAGCAAAGAAACCATTCTACTTGTATACAGGCAGGGGGCCTTCTTCATCTTCCATGCATGTTGGACATCTGATTCCATTCATATTTTGCAAATGGTTGCAAGATGTATTTGATGTCCCACTTGTAATTCAGCTGACTGATGATGAAAAAACCCTCTGGAAGGATTTGAAAGTGGAGGATGCAATGAAGATGGCACTTGAGAATGCCAAGGATATAATTGCTATTGGTTTTGATATCAATAAGACATTTATATTCTCTGATTTAACTTATATAGGGTATGTACCAAAAATCTTATTAGAATTTCATGTCATAATGAATTATTTGTTGTAGGCAATGTCCAGAATTTTATAGAAACATGATAAGGATCCAGAAATGTGTTACTTTCAACCAGGTGAAGGGAATCTTCGGATTTGGTGATAGCGATGTTATAGGAAAAATTGCATTCCCTGCAGTCCAAGCAACGCCTTGTCTTTCAACAAGTTTTCCAGAAATATTCAATGGGAAAAAGCTCCCATGCCTAATTCCATGTGCAATTGACCAGGATCCGTATTTCCGGATGACTAGGGATGTGGCGCCTCGTCTTGGCTTCCAGAAACCAGCATTATTACATTCTGTATTCTTTCCTGCTTTGCAAGGAGCAAAAACGAAAATGTCAGCATCCGATCCAAACTCTACAATTTACCTCACTGATACGCCGAAGCAATTGAAAAACAAAGTTAATAAACATGCGTTTTCTGGAGGTCAAACAAGCGTTGAAGAACACCGGAAACTGGGCGGAAATTGTGATGTCGATATTTCCTATCAATATTTGAAGTTTTTCTTGGAAGACGACGAAAAACTAATCGAAATCAAGAAGAACTACACGAGTGGAGAACTGCTTACTGGCGAACTTAAGAAGATTTTGATTGATATCCTTACACCAATTGTTCAGCAACATCAAGAACGCCGAGCGAAAATTACAGACGAGGAATTGCAATTGTTCATGACACCACGGAAACTTAATTTTTCTTATTAACTCAAAATGCGTCCTAGCATTATTTATATTTATGATATTCTACACTGTATCAGGTACACAAATTAGCAAAAACAAATTATTTATTGTATTGCATAGACAGGAATAATTTAAGTTATTTTGCTGACAATAAGCTAAACTTGTTAAAACGCACTCGAAAATAAATGAAATCACATTCGAATTTGTCAGTTGTGACAACGTTAAAGATTCATGACATTTTCTTGACATTCAAATTTTCACATTTTCAGGACACCAATCCAAATGCGAAATTTCAGTGACTAACATCCCAAAAGCAACAAGAATCAAAAATGAATTCATATTTACTGGAGAAACTTCACGAACTGAATAGGCATGGATCCCAATTGGATAACACAAGTCGTAGTCAAGTAGTAATTGCAATTGGAGCGCACAAAACTTCCGAAGAACCACTGAAAAAATGCGCAAGTGAACACTCAACTCATTCCACCAAATCGAAACCGCTGCTTGACAAAATCCTCTTGGATTTGAATCGACTCCCGGATGAATCCGAATGCCCTTTTGGTTGCAAACTAGACGTGTACGTGACTGTACGACATGAACCTAATTGTCGTCATTGCAAAATCTGCGAATATAACGCTGGTTTGAACACGTACGATTTTATTGGCAAAGGGACGTATCCTTATAGACAACGAGGAGTCGATCCGGATTATAATTGCATGCAGAAATGCAACGACTTTGCAGAACGCTGCGATCAATTATTATTGCAACTTAGCTCCAAGCAAGCAGACAAGAATAATACGCGACTCGTTCAACAGGGACCATTCTACCAGATAATTGATGAATCTATGCGAAATACCATTATTCAGGAATGCCCGAGTGGAAGAATGTTTCAGAGAAAGGATCTGACACGTTCAGAGATAGATTTGTACAATTTGGAATTCTTGGATGGCCGATAAGAAAGTCGTAGATATTTTCATGATTTTAGAACGTGAATAATTATCATTTTTGATTACTTGGTATCATTTACGATTGTAGGTAATATTATAAAAGGATTTTAAACTATACGTTGTTTTGTGATATGCTTTCTTGTGCGAATTACTAGCAATGACATTGAAATCATAAAAATTATGGCAAAAATAAAATTTGCCAGGTGATAAAATGATAAGCAATTTTCCGCATGATGCGTACAAGTTATCTCTTGTCTTATTATTATTGCGAACCGTTTTTATACCTTAGGAGTTATAATTAACGCACAAATTGGAGGATTAATTAATTACAAGCCATCAAACGTACAGAAAATAATCTAAGAAGGATTATCTGATAATAATCTGATAATAAAAATGTCTGCATATAAAACAGAAAATGTTTTTGAAAAATCCACTTTATCAAAAAGTTGAAAAATTTTCAAATTATGTTCCGTACAATTGTATTATTTGCAAGTATCTTTGCGTTTGTTTCCGGTCATGGAAGACTCATAGATCCACCAAATAGGAGTTCAATGTGGCGTTATGACCGATCATATCCAGCAAACTATAATGACAATCAGAATTTTTGTGGAGGTTTCTATGTAAGTAAAAATTTCATCACATCAATTTTATTATCTACTTTGTTGTCGCGAATTTCAGAGACAATACAGCCTCAATGAAGGGAAATGTGGTGTTTGCGGGGACGATTACAGGACGCCACATCCGCAACCGAATGAAAACACCGGAAAATTCGGAATTGGTCGAATCACAGCCACTTATCAAGCCGGATCTGTGATTGATGTTACATCGCTTATCACTGCCAATCATTTGGGTAATATTCGCTATTCCATTTGTCGTATTGATGATTCTAGTAAACCGGAAACTGGCGAGGATTGTTTTATTCCGGTGAAATTCGCCAATGGACGGGATCAATTTGATATTTTGAAGCAGCATAAGGAGGTGAAAAGTCAGCTTCAGTTACCGAAAGGTTTCAGATGCAAACATTGCACTTTAAGATGGACTTACACAGCAGGTAATTTTATCGATTTTATCGAAAATGAAAAAATATATCAATGTTTAATCATTTTTATGGTTCCAGGAAATAATTGGGGAGTATGTGAAGATGGCACCGGAAAAATTGGATGTGGAAATCAGGAAACCTTCCGTTCATGCGCAGATATCGCAATTGTTTAAATGATTACAAAACGACTATGAATTAATTAGAGGTTATTAGAATGTTGTTCAAATAAAAGATAATGAAATTAATGATCTCCAAATGTTTGTACCTTGAAAATGGAATTCTATTAAAGTTTCTGTGATGAAGTTATCATCCAAAATTGCAACTAATCTTTAATCTGTCCACTAATCAATTTGTGATACAGGATAAACTGATAATCAGTTGTTTTCATGAGATTGCATATTAAATACCCTTGAACTTGTTATTTAATTTCTTGACCTCACCCGAAACAATTATTTTTATACCATATTGTATTCTTGCATAAAATTTCATTTCGAAAACCTCTGAACATATATTTACTGTTTGATTTCTTTGGTGGCAACAGAAAATGAACTCGTATGATAAATATAAAGTCAAAACAACAAATAAATGAATGGAAAGGACATGATCACAAATGTAATCAAAACATATCATGGTGGCAGCACGTGCCTCACATACACTTTACATAATATTATTCCTTATTATCGTTATTAATTGCGTTTGATAGCCATCTGAGCACTCGTAGTGAAGTGCTCTCTGTGCTCAGATGCGCGCGTTACTGTAAGCAACGCGCGCTCGAATCGAACACCACGCAAATTGATAGCGCATTTATAAACGCATCGACGAGTGGAAAATACTGCATTTATTAGTGAGTGGAGTGATTAATCATTTAAAACAACATGCTATTGTTGATCGGATGCGTTGGCGCGTTCGTTGCACTCCTCTACGTGTATATTGTGCGCACATTTTCGTACTGGACGCGAAGAAATGTCGCGCAACCGACGATCACGACGAGTCTTCGTGAAAACTTCAACGCTATATGCGGCATAGAGACGTTCGTTGACGTCTGGAAGGGCATCTACGAACGCAGTAAACAATTCAGGTACCCAACGAAAGCGCTAATTACGAAGCAATAATTATGACCAACAAAAAATTCCAGACTTTATGGCGTGTACCAATTCAATGCCCCTGTGCTGGTTATTCGGGATCAGGAGTTGATCAAGAATATAGCCGTCAAGGATTTTGATCATTTTCTAGATCATCGGGATCTTGCCGGACGGACTTCAGATCCAATTTGGGCCAAAAATCTATTCGCACTTAAAGGTATATCAATTGTTAAAATTGTTTATCTCGTTAGGATTGGATACATTGGAAATTTTCAGGAGAAAAATGGAGAGTGATGAGGGCAACGATGAGTCCGGTATTTACCGGTTCGAAAATGAGGACTATGTTCAAATTGATCGATGAAGTCGCCCAAAAATACGTTAACTACTACAAAAATGGTCCTGCACAATTTTCGCTTGAATTCAAAGATACTTTCACAAGACTTTCCAATGATGTGATTGCAAGTACTGCATTTGGATTGCAATGCGATTCTTTACAGGAACGTCAAAATCAATTTTACCTCATGGGAAAAGAAGCCACAAATTTCGGAGGGATCATTCGATCCTTCCAATTTCTTCTTGCATTGACCGCACCAAAAATCGCTAATGTAAAACTACCTACCATTCAAAATCAAAGAAGCTCACTAATTTTTCTTTCTTGTAGTTGTTTAACGTGCAATTTTTTTCGGCTAACGTACGAAAATTCTTCGGAGACCTTGTACCTCGAACCATCAAAATGCGTGAAGAATGCAATATCCAACGACCTGACCTCATCCATCTTCTGATGGAGGCCCGAAAAGGTCTTTTGCGCTATGATGAAGAAACCCAACAAAAAGAAGCTGGTTTCGCCGAGTTGGAAGAATCCCAATTTGCCAAAAACGACAAACTTCGTCTGACTGAACTCACCGACGAAGATATCACAGCTCAAGCTGTGATTTTCCTAACTGGAGGTTTCGATACAGTTGCAACCGGATTGAGTTTCTGCGCCTATGAACTCGCCGTCAACACCGACGTCCAGGAAAGACTTCGTCGCGAAATCCTCGATAATTTGAAGGCGAACAACGGGGAGCTATCCTATGATGGCATCCAGAAAATGAAATATATGGATATGGTCGTTTCGGAAGTCCTGCGTAAATGGCCTCCTGCAATCATCCTCGATCGCATCTGCAGTAAACCCTACATGATCCAGAAGGCAACCGGGGATGAACCGGAAATCACATTGAATCCGGGTGAAACAATCATCTTTCCGGTGATCGCTATCCATCGCGACCCGGAAATCTATCCCAAACCGGATCTCTTCGATCCCGAGCGATTCAATGATGATAATAAGCATCTAATTACGCCTTATAATTACATGCCGTTTGGGGCTGGTCCACGACATTGTATTGCCATTCGATATGCCCTCATGGAGATCAAGACTGTCATTTCCCGGATTTTGGTTGACTTTGATATCTTTCCTGTGGAACGCACCCAAATCCCATTAAAACTGCAGAAGGCGCAGTTCACATTGCAAGCCGAAAATGGTTTTTGGTTTGGCCTCAGACGAAGAAATTGAATTGTAATTGTTAGTATGATATGTTTTAAGTAGAATAAATAATTTTGGTGATTTCAACAATTTCCAAATGATGTATAGTTATTTTTGAATCATTTTGTTTATCGAATGTTTGTGACCTTACTCCAATCACGAACACTATTCAATTATAAGTATCATACACTTAAATTTAATGAAATCATCGTCCTTCGTACAAAATTATTGGCTAAATGTGAGATTCAGAATGACTCGACTTCATGACTTTGATTACTTAAGTATTTATCTCAAATAAACTACGATTCTAACATTACCCAAAAATTGTTTGTCAGTTCCTCTCATTACGTCGTCACCTTCACAATGTTTTTTGAATTACTCCTCTTATTTCTTGCCTTGGTCGTTTATAGAAGTATAAATAATTTTCGATATTGGAGTAATAAAAACGTGAAGCAAGCATCAACATGGGAAAATTTCTGCGAAAATATCAAAACGACATTCAAAGTTTTCTCTCTCCTAGATTTGCAATTATTGAACTATAAAAGACATCCAAAATCAAGGTAAAATCATTAAATCATCAATTTTCTTAATTATTCTGGAATCAATTTTTAGATACATTGGATTTTACCAACTCTCACAACCAATGTTAATGATCCGAGAGCCGGATTTAATCAAACAATTAATCGTGAAGGATGTGGAGTATTTTGCAGATCGTCGAAATTTGATTCCTCCTGGACTGGACGAATTTTGGGATAGAAATCTCTTGGGTTTGAAAGGTGAAGAATGGAGGATAATGCGTTCGGCATTGAGTCCTGCATTTACAGCAGCCAAAATGAAAGCAATGTTCGTCCTGATGAACGAGACCGCTGAGGATTTCACCAACTATTTCGCAAAGAGTGGTGAAACTAGTGCACTGATTATGAAGGATTGCTATCGACGATATGCGAATGATGTGATTGCGAATTGCGCATTTGGTCATAAATGCGATTCTTTGGCGAGACGACAGAATGAATTTTACCAGAATGGGATTCGTTTATCGAATTTTACGACGTTTTTGCAAACTATTAAATTCGCGATTGTCCAGTGGAATTCAAACGTGGGAAAATATATCAAAGCAAGGGCGTTTGACACGAAAGTTGCTGATTTCTTCTTGGGCATCATCAGAGGTCAATTGAAAGTTCGCGAAGAGCAAAACATCGTGCGACCTGACATGATCCATCTCTTAATGGAAGCTCGCAAAGGGAAGCTCCAAAATGATTCCAGTGATGTCAAACATTCAGAGACGGGATTTGCAACCGCTCAAGAATCAGAAATCGGGAAAACTCCCCGGGAAAATGTGAATTTCACCGATGTAGATATCACAGCCCAAGGTCTCTTCTTTTTCGTCGCTGGATTTGATACAGTCTCAACTGCATTGACCTTCATATCATACGAATTGGCCGTAAATCCGGAAATGCAGAAACGTCTACAGGAAGAAGTTGATGACACCCTTGAGAAATGCAATGGGAAATTGACGTATGAAGGACTCTTCAGTATGAAATACATGGACATGTTTATATCAGGTATGACAACATTTCCAATTTAAAGATATAATAATTTGGGATATTTTTTTAGAATCCTTGCGAAAATGGCCGCCCATTATTTTTGTTGATCGTCAAGTAACAAAACCATATAAAATCAAGAAATCTCCAGGATTTGATGACGAATCTGAGGAGGTTGTCTTGGAGAAAAATGATGCTGTCATTTTGCCAGTATTTTCTCTTCATCGTGATCCCAAATTTTACCCACGTCCCGAAGTTTTTGATCCCGAAAGATTCAATGAGGATAACAAGAAGGATATTAATCCTTATACGTATCTACCGTTCGGTCTTGGACCACGAAATTGCATCGGGTCGCGTTTTGCATTGATGGAGATGAAAATGTTGCTCTTCCATTTGCTCACTAAATTTGAAATTTGCCCCAATGAGAAAACGCAAATTCCTTTGAAATTGAGCAAGGGTTTATTCAATTTGGAACCTTCAGATGGGGTTTGTTTAAATTACAAGGAACGTTAAATTAAAATTATATTATTCAAAAACTTTTGATTTGTAATTGATTTTTTCTTATACTTTTTTGTTGGATTTTTTTAATAGGCTATTGTTTGTTCTTAATCTAAATCTATAGTGATCAATCGAAATGACGTTTTTGCAGATTAGTAATTGGCGAATCATGCCAAACAATTCTATTTATCCTTATCATTTGATACTTGACCTTTCAGCAATCATGAAAACTATTCCATTACAAATACCATGCATTCAAAATTCAACAAACATGACAATCTGGATGCAATTAAAAATTAATTTATCATTAAATCCAGATAAATCGATATTTACAATGCAATAAACCAACAATTCAGTCCCAATTGGAACCTCACGAAATTCACCATGATTTTGGCCCTGATTCTGATACTCTTTGCATTAATAGTATACAAAACTATTAAAAATTTCCAACATTGGCAAAATAAAAACGTCAAATCAGCAACAACATGGGAATCCTTTTCGGAATACATCAAAACAACATTCAAATTATTATCCTTCGTGGATATGCTTCGAACCAACTATAAAAGACATCCAAAATCAAGGTACCAATTATAATTTCATCCTCAAAGAAAATTAACAACTTCTTGTAGATACCTTGGATTTTTTCAACTTGGACAACCAATTTTAATGCTACGTGAACCGGATTTAATCAAGCAAATATTCGTCAAGGACTTCGACTTTTTTGCAGATCGAGTGAGTTTCATCCCAGTAGGTATTGATACTTTCTGGGATAGGAATCTCTTCGCATTGACTGGTGAACCATGGAGGATAATGCGTTCGACATTGAGTCCTGCATTCACCGCAACGAAAATGAAAGCCATGTTCGTCCTAATGAACGAAACTGCCGAAGATTTCACGTCTTATTTCGCACGAGGTGAACGAAGCAGTGGGTTGTACATGAAGGATTGTTACCGAAGATACGCCAATGATGTTATTGCAAATTGTGCGTTTGGTCATAAATGCGATTCCCTCACCAGACGCAACAATGAATTTTATCAAAATGGTATGCGTTTGTCGAATTTTGCGAGTTTAATCCAAAGCATTAAATTCGCCCTGTTGCAAATGAACGACCAAATTGGGAAATACATCCAAGTCAAAGCTTTCGACCCCAAAGCTAGTGAGTTCTTCCTGGGGATTACAAGAGGTCAATTGAAAGTTCGCGAAGAGCAAAACATTGTGCGACCGGATATGATACATCTTTTAATGGAAGCTCGAAAAGGGAAGCTCCAAAATGATACTGCAGATGCAATGAATTCAGAAACAGGATTTGCAACTGCTCAAGAATCCGAAATTGGAAATTCTACGCCCAAAAAAGTAGATTTTACCGATGTTGATATCACAGCCCAAGGACTTTTCTTCTTTATCGCCGGTTTTGATACCGTTTCTTCCGCAATGTCCTTCATATCATATGAATTGGCCCTAAACCCGGAAATGCAAGAACGTTTACGGGATGAAATTGATGCAACCATTGAACAATGCAATGGTAAACTTACTTATGAGGCACTTTTCGGGATGAAATACTTGGATATGTTCATTTCTGGTATGTCTATAATAATTGGCTAATTTTTTGGTAACTAATGAAAATTATTTTCAGAATCTTTACGAAAATGGCCACCAATTCTTTTTGTTGATCGTCAAGCAATCAAACCTTATAAAATCCCAAAAGCTGAAGGATACGATGATGAATGCGAAGAACTAAGAATAGAGAAGACTGAATCTGTTATTTTGCCAATATTCGCAATGCATCGTGATCCAAAATACTATCCTCGGCCTGAAGTTTTCGATCCAGAACGATTCAATGATGATAACAAAAAGAAAATTAACCCATATACGTATTTTCCGTTTGGTGTAGGTCCAAGAAATTGTGTTGGCTCACGTTTTGCCCTGATGGAAATCAAAATGTTATTTTTCCATTTGTTGGCTAAATTTGAAATTGTTGTCAATGAGAAAACCCAGATACCTGTACAAATTAGCAAAGGGTTGTTCAATTTGGAGTCTGCAGATGGTATTTGTTTGGATTACAAGAAACGTTCCTAATTTTTTAGCTTTAATTTGATATTGGAAATTTAGAAATGAACATAATACAAAATAAAGTCACCAAATTGTAATAAATTGTTATTTTTAAATTCAGTAACCATAGTAATCATGACCATGATGTCCATGATCGTAGCCATGATCGTGGTCGTAATAATGCTCATCGTCATGACCATAATGGTCACCATGATGACCGTGATGACCATGATGTCCGTAATGTCCACCATAAGAATCACCATCGAAGGAACCATGATCATATCCATAGTGATCGTAGTATTGGTGTCTACCATGACCATGGTGTTTGAATCTGCCTTCTAAATTTACCTCGGGAGGATTGATGACACCACAGTGAATATGGCAGAGAAGAATCGCCAAAGAAACGACAAGAAGTAACTAAAATTTGCCAGAAAATCACTTTTTTGTATAATTTGTAGTCTTAAATCACTTACTACTTTCATGGTGGATTGAAGATTTGCTGAGTCTTTACAAGATATAAACAAAATTTAAACTGTTGATGAAACGAAAATGTCGAAGAATTTATAGCAATGTCAAAGAATGAAGAAAATAATTTCTGGAAAATCCAGTTGGTTCTATCTTATCAGAAGATACAAGCTGAAGAAATTATTGGTCATTAAGAGTATTTTACTAAACTTTTAATGGATATAACAATTATGACTTCATTGGATCATTTTATTAGGATCTTATCTAAGAATTGAAGAATTGAAAGAAAAAATACCAATTTTTCTTACTGTAACACTCTAATAACCAATTCCCAAATGCAATCCAAAGCCATAATTTTGATGATATCCATGTCCACCATAATAATGACCATATCCACCATGATGGTGTCCATATCCTCCATGGTGATGACCATACCCTCCGTAATGATGACCATAGCCATCATAATAATGATGTCTAGCAGTTCTTGCAACGATTAAAGGAACACACTCCATAATTCCCAAACAACAAGCAAAAAGAATTCCCAACAAAATCTACGAGATAATTTATAAATAAATATCACAACTTGAAGCAAAATGACTCACCAGCTTCATGATTCAAAAAATATACGAAAACGAATATTCCCAGAAAAAAAAACGATACAACTTGCCCCGAAAAAAACAGCACGTATATTTATAGCGACTCAACACCAGGATAGAAATGAATTGGAACTCATTAAGAATTACTGGACGACATAAAAAGAAGTTTATCAAGTCGTTAAGAACCTATTTGGAAAATCATGGAATTGAAGTTAATTCCAAAATATATATAGAAAAGTAGTTGTACGAAACATTTACTACATGAAGAAATCAAGGTGACACACAAAACAACATCGATTCTAGGTGAAAGGTTTCTGTATCTTTAGCCCGGAGTAGGGAAATGTGACAGGAAATGTGTTTTAAGTGCTCAACTCATCGATATCTGGAGATTTTTTCAATTTTTCAACCTGTCTCCCAATAACTCCAGAATTCATGGTGGTCGCTTCGTGGATATTCACAATCAAAGAGACGATAATCGTGGAGCAAGCGAGTACCAGATAGAAGAACACCGCAAAGGCGACATTACTGACGACCCAGACCACATTCCAGAAGCACCGGCTCGTCACAATCAGGAACAGCAGATGCATCAACTGATTCGTGAACTGGAACCAGAAAAGAAACTATGGACGTTGATGGCAACCCGAACATGGATGGACGTACGCGAAGACATGAGCGTGCATGCTGCGCCATCTTCCACTTGTACTTCCGGAAGTTCATTTCCGTCTCCGCCTTGCCGAGATAGTACGCAAGCAAACTCCTCGTAGCGTCATCGAATCGACTCTCGGTGTCACCATCAGTCGAGCCATCCGACCTGGTGGCCTCGTCAACAAGCGTATGGGATTCCGAATGCAGAATGGTGATGGGTGGGTCATCACCATCACTAAAATCCGCTAAAAATACAGACGGAATCATTGTCAAAATATACTCGCTTCTAATTAGCACTGGCATTGTTTTTATGTCTGGGCCATCAACCTCGCTTCCATCTTAGAGTTATACCTAGACAATCATCGGAGGAGGTTTCGCGCTTCCCTGAATCGAGCTCGCTTTGACTGATCCTTCGACGAAAGCGCGGGTCCTGCGCGGATCGCACCTTGTGCAGACTACCAATAAATGTCACCTCGGCGAGGTCCTCCAGCAGACCACACGTCGAATCCGTGCGAATCGACGAGATATCCGTCTTCGAGTCGGATGGTTGCGAAATCACACATGCCTCCATTGAATTTACAAAGTTGGGTCAAACTCCCCGAAGATAAAGGGGCATTCGGGATGGGTTCGACTTCAACGTGGATTTGTTCGAATGGGAATTTGCCGAGATTAATTTGGCCGCGCTACACACACATGACAGAGGGACATGACAGAATTGACTTATGTAATGATCGTAGCAGCCTTCACATTTTTTCGCAAATACTGTAAATTGGAAATTAACGCACAATAAGTCGGTGAAAAAATTCTTCCATTTTGCGTCGTGCAAACAACTCAGAAGCATTTTTATCAGCGCGGAGGTTATCAGGGTTTTTAATGACCCCGAGGGTCTACTACGAATTAGTCAGTGTTTTGGTCCAAAATACTGGAATGAACTGCTAATTGTGAGTGTAAACGGGTGCGCATTGTTTTTAGTCGCCGAAAGATGTTTGCACAGCGAGAGTCATTTGCAAACGTTTTCGCAACTTTTTCCGCTCTTCGTGTGCACATCCGCGTATAAAAGCATTTTAAGGGCAATGCCAAGAGCAATTAGTTTGTGTACGCGTCCGCAAGTTCAAGTATACGCACCGTCCAAAATGAGATTTCTATTTGTAAGTGAAATTACTGTTATTCAAGATAAATCCCATGATTCATGTGTGCTAATTCACAATATAAACTCATAATTTTCTGGCCATAGATTTACGATCACCACTAATTTCAGATTGCAATTGTTTTAATTTGTTGTCACAAATTAGGCGCAAAATCCATAAATGCAACCACACAAACGACACCAAAAAATTATGTTTTGTCTGCGATCGAGGCACATGAAGAGGTACCATCATATGCAATTGAAGTCCAGCCGGATGTGAAGCACTCAGATCTTCCCAATGAGCATATACTCAAGAACAAAATCATTGCGATACCTTTGGACCAAGTGAAATCAAACACGAAAATTCTAACCCACGAAGAAGGACATCCGGTCCTGGCACACAGCACGGAAAACTCCGATGAAGGAATGCTCACTGCTGAATCTTCACTAGTTTTCCGCCCTTTGTTCACATACCGCAAGCAGCAAACGCACCGGAAACGAATCTATGTGCCGTCGAGATACCCGGAAGAAAGTGTAACAGAACACAAAGTTCCCTGCAATCGACGCAAGAAGTTCTACGGGAATAAACCGAAATATCCAAGTTACTATCCCAAGTATTATGAAACTGCTACATTCCCAGCGTTGATCTAACCAGCTATTATTTATAATATTTACTATTTATTGTAAGCTAAGATTTCGAAGTGCCATTTTGAAGCATTTTTTCTACCACTTTTTCTTTTTAATAAAATAACAATGCAATTTGCGAATTATTCCCTCCGCAAATATTAACACAACGTTTTAGCTGAAGAATTTCGGATGATTCAAGAATGCCGCAACATAGAATAACAGACACCTACCTTGAAATTCTGCTGTTGATTGTTGACTTGCAGGAAGATTCCACGCACAAATTGTGTCTAAACTCTTCGGCGGACTTACGTGCATTTAGCACCAGAAATTAGCACACGCTCACCTGGAACATAAAGAGAGGATGTTAGCACTCAATTGGCTATCAAATACAAATCGTAAATAAGCACTCGTATCGGTGGCTATTTCCATCCATCAGTAAATGTCTGCGTTTGACAATAGATTTTTTTGATGCTACGTGTGTAAATACAATGATTGCACTCGTGGTTACTTTGCAAGATGAATTTGGGCATTTCATATATGAAGGAATTGTCTGATGGATAATTCCAGAATGAATACAAATAACAATATTCAAACCATTACTAGAACTAATAATATTTCAACATAACATTTTGGTTTACTAGAATTTGTTACTTGTAAATGAATTCCAGAAGAAAACTGCGTAAATTAGAAATTACGACATAAAAACAATACACATTAACAATTAAATAAATTAGCAGAACTGATATAATGAGTGACTTATCGTCTAAACATTGAACCAATGAAGGTCTCTATAATTAAATGTAGCATCTTCTAAGTAGCCACACGCCGCAAAAACGGTATTTACAATGCGTAGTATTTTTAGAAACAATAACAAAAAGCAATCATCCCATCACAGAAACCCGTGTGCACCGCATCTTGTTGATACTAGATACATATCGGTTGCTAATTAGCGCGAAAGAAAACCTCTCCAAGCCAATGTTGATACGTAGTATTGTCAATAAACAAATGCAGATATATATATGGAGTTGTCCAAATGCTGAACGTTAGTTGCAAATCATACCTGACCAACAAACTACTGGTAGTATTTGAAATTGCAAAAACTATTTGAAATTCAAGAAAATGTTGTGGGTGAAATTGGTAAGTCAAATTTCCCAAACAAATTTAATTCCAATACTAATTTATCTTGCTTGATCATTTCAGATCGTTGTACTTCTATGGATGGTTCTTGCATCGATAGAAGCACTGCCAATCAGTGGTTCTTCTGAAGAAGATAGTAAAGAATTGTTTCTGTTAACACGTTTGAAACATGCCCATGCGAAAAATATCGATTCTAATGAAGGCGAAGTTGTTAGAATTTCAAGGAATACATTGATTAGTGAACCCAGGAAGTACAAACGCACGTTTAGTGCTCATCCGAAATATTATGAAGATGCTCNACGAAAAATATCGATTCTAATGAAGGCGAAGTTGTTAGAATTTCAAGGAATACATTGATTAGTGAACCCAGGAAGTACAAACGCACGTTTAGTGCTCATCCGAAATATTATGAAGATGCCCAATGGCCCGCTTTAACATGATAACAATTTGCCATCTTCGAATTTCTTGTACATAAATTACTTGTATATAAATCTCATAAGATAAGTTGTAATAATCGTAAAAAACAGTATGTAAATTCCCATGGAATAAATGTAAGGTATTACTTAATTATTAAACGATGTTATTGAACATGAAATCGAAATTAATTTCCTCAATTATCATTTACAAACTCTACTAGATGTTAATTTTTCAAAACGTGATTTCTAGTTTTAGTTTAGTTTCGAACATCAAATCATCCTACACTCTTTAACTAAATAATACTGAACAATAAGACAATTTCTTCAGTACAGTCGAATTATCTAGAATTCTGGCTGGAAATCATACAATTTAAATGAGTTTTTAAAAATTTAACATCTATCATAGGCAACCACAAAAACTACATGCAAATTCGAGGTCATTTCAGCTGGCATCAAGAACTATTCATGTGCTAAATCTAAACTCAAATTATTTGTAAATATAATTCAAGCTTAATAAACAATCGTTTCTGAACTTGGAGCTAAAATGACCTCAAACTTCCTGACAATTTTCAATGACCCATTGGAACCCAATTAAATGGTAAGATCTGCAAACTTAAAGAGTTGCAAGCTTTGATTCTCCATTTCAAGTTATATCAGTGATAATGACATCAATTAATTCATGACAATATCAAAAACCATTGAAGACCTTACATTCTTGCAAAGTTGAAAATGCAACAGTTGTACAGTGTATTTCTAGGAATCAAGTCCGCAAATTCTTTTCTTGCAATTATTTTTATAACAATTCACAAATATAAAAAGACATTTCATCTGAATCAACAAAAACATACATTAGAAAGTAAAACACTTTCTTAATACTTAAGAATAAACAAATTGCTCATACAAACAATGATTTTTCTTAACACCTAAGCAACCAAATCATTTACACAAATAAATATCAAACAACAATCAAATAAACAGATAGCAACTCTTAATTCATAATGAATGTGGGTCTAAAACGCTTTCTCTGCTGTGTTTTCACAACATTCTTCACCTTGAGTCGCTGAGCAGTATTATCTTGTCGTTTTGTAATCTTCAGATACTGATCATTTGGTGCTGCTTGTCGATACTGAGGATTGTACGACACATACCGTACATTATCAACCTTATTTACCCGTTGTGGTGAATATCTAACATACTCAGCAGCAGCGGGATACATAAAGTTACCAAATTGTCGCGCTTGCGGCAACTGACCAGCATCAACCTGTCGTTTCTCGCGCTCCTGGGCGCGATTCCGCAGAAAATACTTGGCCATGAAGCCAAATGGACTGTGGGAATGCATCAGCTCATGATAACGATGACGAAAAGTGGCATCAGTCGGTGCTACCTCTTCAAGACGACGAGGATATTGGTTGGAATCAATTTCTCCCTTAGCCATGCAAATAAGTCCCAGTAGAGATGAAATGAGAAGTACCCACACTTTGTCAGGCATCTACAATAAGGCAATTGTTAATTACACTGCCAAACGATCGTTTAAGAACGTACCTTTAGAGCGATTCCTCTTTGGATTGAACTGTGACCAACAACTGTGCAAGTCATACAAAAGCAAGCCCATGCATGAGACTTCCATTTTATACTACCTGGTTCTCAGCATTGATTCGGAGAAACGGTACTGTTCATACGTAAGTGTAAGATTTGCACTAATTTCGGTAATAAAAAGAACCTCAGCCGTCTACATTTATATTTGCATAGAAAGACACGTTAATTAGTAGCTTTGCACTGGTGTTTGCACCTGGCGTGTAAGCATAAGCGTACAACTTCGGTTCCTGCATGCAGAGAACTGGTGTATACAAGTAAACCACAAGCAAACCATCGCACAAACCGCGTGTAATTAGGAGACGTGTTAATTTGTCAATGCGAGTGAGATCATTGGAAATTGCCAATGACTCCGTGCGTAAATATACAAACGTGCACTTGAAGACTGACTTGCATGCAAGCTGAACGCATACCGACTAACTTTAATAACCTAAAAGCATTACTAACATTGCCGGTACCACATTTTCTTCAAGAATATTCAATATCACAAGCTTTGCGGATGCAAAAAATGCATGCTCATCATGACCTTATATGCACTTTACACGGCATTCAAGCCGACCCAAAATTTACATATTATTTGAAACGGAAAATGTTAGGCTGTTGAATAATTACACGATACTTGAAAAGAACATACCAATGGTGGGTGGCCTCAACGAATTTTATACATTTTCACTACTTTCACACTACTTTTCACTGAATTTCACTTCCAACGATGCGCCGAAGAGTTTAGAATTAAAATGTCGACCAAAAAACAATTGCAAACGCATATTAACCCTCAATGCATTATGGGTAATACATCAAATCATAGAGTTCATTATAGGCAACCAATTGTACGCAGCCACTTACATGTTAGCATACGTCAACTTGATACCCAGTTAAAAATAAATTCCTCAGAAAATCATTCCCATCACACATAACTGGGCTGGAGTCTGTTAATTTTAATCGTAAGTACAAAATACCAAATTATGTAACAATCTGCCGTTCACAATTACGACTAATTTAGTGTATTTCTTAATACTTTCCATCAGTTCGCTGAGATGTTGATTTTATTTTTAGAATAACCTCCAGCACAATGTTCTCTGCAACACAGTTACGTTCCATTGCGATTTCGGCAAGATTTCGAGCACCCATGATTAAATTCAGGTATGGTCCAGGTCGTGATAAAGCCTCTTCAGCAGCTGCACATCAATCTGGGTCAAGCCATCAGCACCAAGCATCTGGAGATGTAATGTATGACTTCCAGTTGCCCCAGCGATTCAGAAGAAAGCCAATTGACCAACAGGAGATGGATGCAATAAATAGTGGTGGTGCTATGTAATCAGCAGCAAGTTATACCATATATATGCAGAAGATGTGAATTTATGTAGCAACTATATTAATGTAATTATTTATTGATGTTTACAAATTATAAAATAAATTTGATTCATGAAAGTAGGTAGTGAAACTAGAGTAAAATGCATTTAGTATATTTAGGCACCATATTCAATAACAAATAAATATAAAATTTGATCAACACCATAAAATATAATAAAAAGTATAAATTTTGGAAATGTAATCTATGGAATAAGTACAATATTTATTTCTGGCACACCTCAGAATACCATTTCTTGGCTGCTAAACAATTAGCATTCACACAATGTGGGCACCTATTAAGAAATTTGTTACCTACTGGTACGCCGTTTTTCAAATGCTGTTTCATTAAATCAGTCAATGCATCAATAAACAATGGATGATCATTAGGCGCTGAAACTCGATAGATATCCTTAATTCCCAATTCTCCTCCAAGATCTTTACAGTATTCAATATCCATTTCATGCAATGTTTCGATATGTTCATTAACGAATGCAATAGGAACGAGCAAGAATGTCTTTTTCCCTTGTTTTACGTATCCTTTAATAGCATCGTCTGTAAAAGGTCCAAGCCAAGGAAGGGGCCCTACTTTTGACTGCCAGACCAATTGATAAGGGTTGCAATATCCCAATTCTTGCATTACTAAATTTACAGTTGCGCCGACCTCAGAAGGATAAGCATCACCCCGATTTACAGCTTTAAGCGG
The DNA here is from genome assembly GCA_030264555.1 of Aleochara sp. GC000083. Taxonomy (NCBI): domain Eukaryota; kingdom Metazoa; phylum Arthropoda; class Insecta; order Coleoptera; family Staphylinidae; genus Aleochara; species Aleochara sp. GC000083. The sequence goes on from JARJDZ010000613.1 coordinate 23,863, forward strand.
TAATGAATGAGCAGAAAACAGAATAATTGCTTCATCCCTATTTTCAGCCGGTACTTTAGCCAATTCCTTTCGAATCAAATCAGCGAAAGTCCTCACCAACAACGGATGCGTTGCCCATCGATCAATCACGCTCAGCTTGATATCTTTAGGCAGTGCATGATTCCTATAAAACTTGTAGATTGCATTGAAACTAGAACCGGATGTAGCGCAGCTAAACTGCGGATATTGCGAAAATATCACCACGCGTTTGACTCCATCCTGTTCCATTTCCTGGAGGGCATCCTCGGTGAACGGCTCCACGTAACGAAATGCAACGTAATGCTTGTGAGGTGCTGATTCTGGGCATTGTTCATCCAATTGCTTGCATAATAGTTCACCTTGTCGGTTCGTCCATTTCAGAATTGGCGATCCACCGCCAATTTCCTCATACTTCTTCTGTACTTCAGGTGTGCGCCGTTTTGCTATCCAAGGCCCCAAGCTGTCCTGCATCACAGGAAACTGAATCATGTCTCGATCAGTCATAATCCTCAACAGATAGTCATGCACTTGGTCCACTTTTTGTGGCCCTCCCATGTTGAGCATGATAATACCTGTTTTTGGCTTTGTGATTGTTGATGTGGATGATGCATATCTCAATTGCTTGAGAATCGATACAGTCATAGATAGGGCATGTTTTTTACTTGAGAACATCCTGAAAAGTGCAACACTCAATGATTTTGACTCAAGCAACAAATGAAGTGTCAAATGATAGAACAAAATTAACTTACTTGTTTTTAATATTATGGGTTTTGTGGTTTACTGTTATCTTGCCCTAGAAGCAATTCTTTTCTCTGGTCTTTTGCTGACCTAATTTACTTGTACAACTGTAGGAAGCTAAAAGATAATTAGTTAATAGAATTCGTTTATTGATTGTCATTAATTACCTGTAGAAACTAATGATTTGAGTCATGCAATTCACTTCAAGTCGTTTTCAAATAAATTCTTATCATTCGATTTCCAATCATAACCTCATAATTTATGTGTGTATTCAGTTGCCTACCACAAAACACTTTTTTAATCAAAAATTTTATTATTTTGGGAAATGATTTAAATTACTAGCAGTCTTATTTTCGGATTAATATACAAAACATATTTGAATTCCCCTTGCATTAATCACATTGCTAAAAATATATGTACAAATTATTTTGCATGTTTCTAACTACAGCCTTTTGGTTTTTGAATTATCCTTAAAGCTAAAGGACTAATTGATAGATTTCTTATCAATAAATCAATCAATTACCACGTCTGTATAAGTTTCGACGGCTATTTCTGAACAAGGGACGGAAAACAATTGTATTTGCAGCCGTTTCCATCAACTCATCAGGCTTTGTATCTCTTCTAAAACGCCTTGTTTCCAAAGCTTCCTCATCATCCTTATCATCAAAATCATCTTCATTAACATAATCAGAGATATCCACTTGATGAACATTCGCCTCCTCATAATTTGGCTGTTCAGCCGAACGCACTCTTCTGAGCGACTTCCTTTTGAACAACGGTTTGAAAACAATGTTGTTTTCAGCAGTTTCCAAATCCTCCATGGCCTCACGTCGAATTCTGGGGCTGTTCTGGCGCCTTCTGAACAACGGCTTGAAGACCACATTGTTCTCAGCGACTTGGAGGTCATCTAGATCCGGTGCAGATCTGGCAATACGTCTGTTGAGCTTCTTCCGGAAGAGAGGCTTAAAGACGACGTTATTTTCTGCAACATCCAGATCGAAATCCTTGGCTGATCGCACCTGGCGATTCAAACGCTGCTCGTGCTTCTCATAGCCATCCTCTCTGGGGATGGTTTCCAAATTACCCAGGTCTTCGTTCACGGGAACCGAGCGTGTTATCCGTTCACGCATCGGTAGCAATTGATCTAATTGCCTCGTGATTCCAGCGTTGATTTTGCCAAAGGCCAACAACAAGAGAAGAATTGTTACAAGTCCAATGTGCATGTGAGCCTAAATCATATCCGTATTCGGTTAGCAATAAGAAAATTTGCAATAGGAGATATGAAACTTACCATTTAGTATTTTGTTTGCACTTTCAATTCAGTCGATTTTGGGCTGGAAATTTTCCAAGCACTGAGAGAGTTGTTGAAGATTTTGCGTTTGCAGCAGATGCTTGAGATGTGATTGCTGAAAAATTGTCGATGCTGCTTTTATACCACTGAAAGTTGTTAATTACGGTCGCTACTAATTGCTCGTTGACGCTCGAAGCAGTTGTTAATTTCTAAAACAATGCACGTTATGATTTCGTTGTTGATTTTTATTTGCATGGTTTGTACGTAATCATATCTAGCGCGCAGTTTGAGTTCTTGCGTTTGAAAAGTTCTATTTGCTTGGATAGTTCTATCTCTTGGTGTCTAGAAGAGTAAAAATTATGTAACAAAGTTTGAAATAGTTATGTTATGTCCAAAAAATTCTGTGATATTTGTTTGACAATGGACCAAATTAGATGAGATGAGAAAAACCTTGGACCATTTGAATTTAAAAATTATTAGAATTATTTGTGTAAATAAATATCCGAAACTAATATTCACTTCTTTATTGTTAGTTGTTGTCACTTTAGTGATAATTACTACAGAAAAGTATACTACATTAATTTGAATAAGTTTGGTGTACAAATTAATTAAGCAAATTAATATTGAATCAAAATAGGAAGACATAGAAAGAAGTGTAAATTTAAACTTGAAATAAGTTTCTTTTCAAGATATAAAACATATTAATAAGAAATTAAAAAAATAAATAAAAAAATAATAAAACTACATTAAGAATTTTTTAAAAGTAGTGTTCTTAAAATTTGATTTGAAAGAATTTGCGCATAAAAATTTGCGCATGTTGAAAATTCTCTACCTTGTTTGTTTAAACAATTAACCCTTTTCTCATGAATCACATGGTTCACACGATAGACAAGCATATTATTCACTCATAAGTAAACAAATAAACATTGTATAAATAAAATAAATTTGTATTAATAATTAAACCTTAAATAAACGAAATCACATATATCACATCCCAAAAGTTGATCATGTTTATTGTTTTTTGTAGCCAAAAATATCGTTGATTTTGATAAATAATATTCTGTAATGAATAATTAAAACAAAGAATTATAATTAACGCTAATACAATTTGTAAACAACTTAAATTAATGCAAAATGCGTCAAAGAATTACTGACGCATTTTAATAACTAAAAATGAGTCTAGAAAGTTACGAACTTAGAAATTACAAGAACAAAAAGTGCATGAAATTATAATTTTTCGTAAATTAATGACTAATATTGCACGTGCCAAAGAAAATCTGCTAGACATGAATGTTTACGAGGAAATTTTCGCAATTTACTAAAGAATACCATGAAAATTGCCAAGTACTTTAATATTTTACACATTCCCCTAAAATTTCCATCAAAAACATTCGAACCCGAAATATTTCCATTGCATCCTGGCACGATGTTTACTCCTGAACACTTTTCGTCCATTTAAACCGACATATTTCTTCGCCAAATGCGACATAAATCGATGAGTTGTTATCACTCGTATTTTTCTTGGCGTGTGTTTACTAACAACACCTTTCAATAACGTGCACGTTGAGATTTGCACGTGAAATTAGCACCTTCACGACAAAACGAGCCGAGATGTGACTATAAATTCGCAGGACATTTCTCGACCTCTTCACATTTTCACATAGATTGCTGCTGAACAAAGTGAACAAACTTCAAAAAAGAAACTAAAAACGAACAGGGAATGACCAGGAATCTCTTATTGTTGTTATTGTGCGTGTGCTCAATTGCGAGTGTTGCGAAAAGTGATAAGGAGTTGGCGGAGTATTTGGAGTTACCAGAAGAAGGAAATTCTGAAGAAGTGGAATTCACGGAGAAGCCCAACGAAGAAACTTCTGAGATTCCAGACGAAGAGGACGATAAGCCAGAAATAATACGTCAGAAATATTATTTTCCTGATGGGGAATTGATTATTCAAAGGATTTTCTTCCCGCAAATGCATAAACAACGCGTTCAGCATGTTATTGATACTGAGAAGATCACGAGGAGGAAGAGGTCGATTGGAGGACAAACTGGAAATGGTGAAATGATGGCCACAGCGGAGGATATCCCGTTTATGCCTTTGTTTCACTACAGGATGAGGCAAAGGAAACGGTCTGAATTGTCCTCGGAGGAATGAAAATTTGAATTGAATTTGGGAAATCATATATCATTTGCATTTCATTGTATTATATCATTTATTTATTGTAAAAATGTAGTCTGAGAATGATGAGAGTTTATCAGTGAGTTTTAAAGTTCAATAAAGTTGATTGAATTTGAAATTTCTTGTTTAACCTTAAGTCGAACCAAAAAAGAAAAAAAAAACAAAATATCCCATGCGAATACTCCAGTTCCATGTTTCCAATTCCAAAAGCGTTTCGAATAAAATTTATAATAAAGACAACTAAAATTTACATGGAAAAATTGTTTTGAAGAAAATGAAATATTGTTCGACCAACAAAAAAGTCAATTGCTAAACTAGTTCTTTATTTTATTATCACTTTTTAATACATTTTTGGTCACATACTTAACAAACCCATTTTCATAGACCCATAATTTAGCCCCAATACCGATATCCACCACCCCAACCACGTCCATATCCTCCATATCCTCCATAACGTCGATATCCCCCATAATAACCACCGCCCCAACCACCTCCCCATCCTCTGCCATATCCCCATCCACCATAACGGGGCCTATAATAACCCCGACCCCATCGACCATATCCTCCATAACCACCCCAGGAGTTCGCCGTCTCCAAATCCTCCTCGTTATCCTTTGCGGAACTTCCGGTCAAATCCTCCTCTTCCGCAACTCCGACAACTCCTGCAGGACTTTGTACCTGCTCCTTGTTGGCATCTTCAACTGCTGGGAATGCTATGCAAACACCCACGAAGCAAAGTGCTCCAAAAAGTAGCTAAAAGTTAAAAATCGTAAATTCAAATTTGAAAATTTAACGGTTATTACTTACAACAAACTTCATTGCTACTCTTATTTGTTTGAAAACTTTAGCAAACTTTAAACCATGGATCTTATTGTTTCGACTGTGATTGAGGTGATGTCTCGAATGCAAAATCTTCGATGTGATCCCTTTTTATATACGTTGGATACCACGTGAGATGGTGAGACTCCAACGACGTCGTTGATGATGATGATGATGCGGTTGATGACCGCTTCTTTGATGGTCAAGGTCTGACGATGCATCTCACACGAATATATCCCATTTTGAACGAAATTCCTTGGTGATTAACCGAATTAATTCACCTGACGCGAATTGCGGTACTGATTTGAAATTTAAATCCCTTTTTGGACGTCAATTCACACAAGAACAACATTCAATGATTTGCATTTCTTGTGTTTGTTGTTTGGGGAATCCCAGTAGACGATAATTTTACTATGCTAATTTGTTGTTATTGCAGTCTTGTATTTTCCATCCGGGGAAGTATTTATTGGGCAAAAATGCATTTCGCTGTTTCGCTAAAAAAGCAGACGTTAGCGTTGTTTAGTTAATATTTTATGTAAATCATGACAATTTCATTTTTCAGGGCTGTGTTACATTGAGTTTAAAATAATTATTAAATGTAATTATCAATAACACAAAGTAATTACATATCATTTTGAATGTTTAATTGTTAACAGATATAATTTCTTAATGAAAATTGTTTGTCTAATTTTTTGTTATATGAGGAACAACATATCTGTATTCTCAAGGATTGACGTATTGATTTCGATTTACGTACGAAGAATTTCAATGAAAATCCACAAATGATGGTTCCAGAAGCAATAAATTGAATAAATATAAACATTTAGCAGCATCATCATCCAGCCTGAATCGTTAAAATTCCAGTGAATTCAAATCAAACATTAAAATAGCAAGTAACTCTATAATTTTCCAATTTGAATACATTACCACAAAGATGATACATTCATTATTCATACTGCACCTGAATAATTACAATTTCTGGTGGCCATCAAGAATACCAAACAGGCACTTCATGAAAACCACAAGAAATCTAAATCTAAAATGTATTTACCATCAAATTGCATGACATTTCTTCATTGTTTTCACCTTCATTAAGATGATCACTCGAGCTGAATAAATTATTCACTTATAATTTTCATAATTGTAGCTATTATCGTTAATTTGTTATATTTTTCCTTGTCGTGGATTTATTTAGTTATTACTCTAATTTTTACATTGGAATTTTTATATTAATGAAAAAACTTTTCGAATTGTTCTGACATATTCATAAATTTAAATACAAGAATTTTTATAACACTGAAATCTTCAAAAATTTATCTGGAATTAACTGTTAACTGAAATGTTGATTACAGGTAAATTAATGAACAAAGTCATTTTAGATCCATTTCTTGATTAGTTCCACTCATATATCTCCTATATTAAACTTGCCTTTTAGTAATAAATGTAATCAGAAGAGATTTAAGTAGACTTCGAGGTAATTGACCTTCGTTAAGCCTCCAAAATGGATGCATAGAGGAAATTATAAACGAATTGTGTAATCAACTTACTCATCCAAAGAGTTCTGCAATATTTCCAGTAAAAGCAATTTCAAGATTCCATTTAATCATTAAAATAACTGTAAATAGACAAAATCTCTTTTTTTTATTGTTTTCAAGTTGATCTTGATGTCTTCTTGTAGTTGAAATAATCCAATTAGAAAATATCATAAAAATTATAATCAGAAAACAAATTTTCTGTGGAATTTTCTTCTTTTTTGGGAATTATCTCCCACAAATAAAACAATTAATCTAGACATAGATACTAATTTGAGCAGTTGAAACTGCTAAATTACTTTCAATTATTGTTTACATATCTGATGGTAAAAAATTTATTACTTTTTAATTCGTTACATAGAAATTTGTGACGATTTAGATCTAATTGGAGTCATATTGTTGGGTTTTACCCATAAACAATTATCTTCTAGCAAAACAAATGAATCGTTCCAAATTTACAATCATCAACAACAATTTTTACAACTTTTTTTATTTTTGCAAATTTTTGCAAACCATTTTTTGAGGATAGCATCCTTAGTATTCTGTTATATTTTGTAACTTATATTTTTGATTTTCTGGATTGCAATTTGAATTAAACCCATCTCTTGAATTTTGTATTAAAATTACAATTACAAACACAAATCCTTCGATTTAAACCAACCAGAAGCAAAATATATGTGCAACCACTCATAATTGCACAACAATTCCAATTAGGTAATTAATTTGACAAAATAATACGAGATCATTTTCGTATCAATCATTTTCTAGGCTATTGCATTGTATGATCCTTCCTCTACTCCTCAAACTACATTGGAACGACCTGAAGAGATGACTATAAATACAAAAAACATTCCAACAAATCCAGTATTCATTCATCAAAACCCAAAATTCGCAAAATGTATTTCACTCGATTCATTTTAGCATCAGCTCTTTGTATCACCATCATAGACATCATTGGTTTCGTGCAATGTGCAGACAAACACGAAACAAACATTAAGAATATCACCGATCTCGAAAGGGCCAAACCCAAAACGAACCAGGATCCGTTCAAGAAAGACATCCGGAAGTATTTACGAGTGTGTGGGATAAATGTTTCCGGGGAGGATGACAATGACGATGTGGATAATCACGCTGGTGAAGTCCAATTCACTGAAGAAGTCCTCCCGAAGGGCCAGCAACCACACCCTGGACAAATGAACGCCAACTGGGCTTATGAGAACAAGAAAAAGAATAAGGGAACATATCCAACGCATTATGGGAAGAACAAGAAGGGCGGAAATCGAAGTGATGAGGAATCGGATGAGGAAGAGAGTGATGATAGTGAGGATGACTATCGAGGGTCTTCAAATCGCAGAAAAGGGTATCAACTAGAATAAGAAGAAACCAACGAAAGTAATTTGTAATCTTGTAGAAACAACAGAAACAACAATAACAGGAACAACCGCAAAGGAGGAAAAAGACGTCCATCGAATGATTACGATGATTCTAGAGATAACTGTGAGGATGATCGTCGAGGAGGGTCAAGCTCCAACAACCGTCGTGGATACTACAACGGTAATGGGAACAGTAACAATAAGAATCAATGGGGGATGTCTTCAGGAAGTTCCGGTTCCGGGTGGTCGAATGGTCGAGGTGGTTACGATACAAGATACAATAACAACAACCGAAATTATGGGTACAGTAGTGATCCTTATGGTATGTACGGTGGTAGCACCGATCTATGGGGTTCCCGAGGGTATACCATTTATGGGGGTCGACTAACAGTCGCGAATCGCGATGAAGGCTTGATAAGAAGTCGAAGACAACTTCGCGAGGAACATCCATGTCCGAGTCAATGTGTTTTTGGCTACATGGAAATGGTAATTTTTATGAGATATGGCTGGATGCAATGGGATAATTTTGCTAATTGTTGACAGCTTGACGACAATCGAGTCCCAGCTGAAACGGAAGTCATTAGGTATTTTCAAAACAAAATCACAAACAATACAGAACGCATGCGACTCATCAAACTCGCGAGGAAATGCTTCGCGAAATTGTCGACAGCAGGTAATGTTTGTAATGCGTATTTTGCATCATGAGTTGTTTGAAATAATGTGAGGTATGTGGGAAGAAATTCCAGATAATGAGGATGGCTGCCAATTTTCCAAAGAGTTGGCGAGGTGTTTGCAGATTGAAATCAAAGGGGAAACTAAATGATTTAAGGATAATATCGCCCAGTTTTCAATCATTAAGATAATTTAATTCTAGAGATTATAAATATTTCATTTAAATTAAGAAATTGCAAATAATTTACGCTACTTATTTAAGTTGAGTTTAACATGTAATTTATTCATTGTAAAAATAATAATAAAGAATACAATTATTCTCTGCAATTGAACAAAGTAAAATTGTTCATTTTCCTACTATAACGTAAGGATAATGATACGGATAATGCAAATAAGGCTTATAAAAGTGCCCATAAAAAGGATATCCTCCATAATATAAAGAAGGATAAGCTGATTCTGCTCCTTTGATATCCTCTTCTTTCTCTTCAATATTTAAATCTTCATCAATCGATCTACAATGGAATTTCTTTTGGAATAATGATACAATTTCATAATTGAACTTACGATTTCTCATCCTTTTTGAGCCTCATCTTACTTGCTGGCATTGCTTCCACAAAAATAATGGTTATAAACAATATTGCGAAAATTATTTTTACACGAGAGTACTGAAAATTATAACAAAACTATTACTTTTTAACTTTTAAACATTTAAACAAATACGTACGGTTGCCATTTTGAGACTTATCTTCGTAAACTAATTTTATCCATTGTTAAGTTTCCTTTTTATAGTAGATGATTTTTCAGCCATTCACTAACGTTATTTTGCAAAGGAAATGGAATCTGCTTTCCAATTCAATATTTCACTGCTTTACAAGACACTTGACTGTTCAAGGTAACTTAATTAATTTCCGGCTAATCCTCTAGCATGTACAGCATTTTCTTCCAATTGCATAATTACAATTGAATCAGATTCATTAGAGATCATAAAGAATCCCTTCACTTTTGACAATATCAATAAATCACATCACAATAAAATCAATTCAATGGAAATAGTTTTTAAATTCAGCCACAATAAATTATTTATCAACTACAATGAAACAAAACAGACATCAAATATGTTAAAATAATTATTTCTGTTGAAATGGATGTCCCAAATTTTAAATTTTGTGTGTAATTGTTTATTGCAAGTTGTTATCAATTTCCAATTCATTTAGAAAAATCATGGATATCAAAAAATAACAATTTGCAATTACAGATTTTTTTGTATAAATTAGTTTATTAATAAAACAAATATTCAATGTCTTGCAGGTGCAGCACCAGCCAAATAAATGGTCTTAAAATCAATTAATTTATTCTTTTGCCTTAGTTGTTTGTCCTGTTGCATGTTATCAAACCACCTGCAGAAATGCACATGCTTCTCCTTATCCAGGTAAGTCATTTTTTCCTGTAAACATTTATTTTTTAATAGAACTGTATCATAATATAGTAAATTCTTACCAATATGTTATAAACAGCATAATATAAAATTATATCAGCAATAGAGATTTTGTCATTTACCAAATATGTGTGGTACATAAATATGCTATTCAACTCCTGCAAGAATATAAATTAGAATGATAATGAAAACAATAATGTGGAGAAGGATAATTACCTTTACAACAAGTTTTGGATCGAGGGCAGCACAAAGGAGTGAATATTCAAACCACTGGCATATCTGACATCTTTCCTCAGTTGATTGGGGATACAAGTTGGGTTTTGCTATTTTAGCAAATAATTGGGCAATGTTGAAGAAGCCAATTGCTGTTGAATTCTGGTACGTACAAATTGGGACCTATAGAAATATATTAGCATTTTACGCACACCTGTTTGAAGTCAGATTTTACCCCATTGCCATCCAAATTAACTTTTGCATCGTTCAATTTTAAGTACGACGATAATTGATTTAAACGCTGCAGGACAATCGCATTCATTTTAAATACTTTTGATTTATGGAATGAGATCTTAAAATTTCTGAAAATTTTACTTTTTTAGGTTATAAAGACGCATGCTGTCCCGATGTCCTGATAGATGGCGCAGTTGTACACTTTTTGGCAACTTTAATTTCAAATTTGCATTTCGGGCAAATTAAGAGATAATTACGTTGATCCGATTATAATACATGTTTATTAATCTTGTATCCCTATCACTTTAATTACAATAAAGTGTTCATTATCTGATCTACACGTAATTACCGTAATATACCATTTAAAAGTATGAGGAAAAATAAAGGATGTATAAATACATAGAAATCATCGATAAAATCGAATTGGAAAAATTCTTCAATGACCCATTTGATTTGTATACAGGCATCAACCTTAATTAGAAGTGCAATCCAGCAAGAATCGAATGTAGGCCTCGATGTTCGACGTACAGAGCAGTTACCAGTGATTTCGGGAAGTACGTGAGCTTTTCATTTGATTCCCACTACATTATGCGTTCAACGTTGAAATGAACATAGTTGCGTACTAAAATGACCTGCATTACAAGAGATAAAAGAGGTATATTGCATAATGTTTCAGTTTTTGTTGTTGTCGTTGGTGGGGCTTAAATTAATTGCAAACGAAACTTGTAACACAGATTATTCCCTTCGCTAAGCTTGAATAATCACGGCCAGCGTTTACAAGGCCGACGCGCCGGAAATGATTTCAATCAATTCCCTGGTGATGACGGCTTGACGCGTTCTGTTGAAGGTCAGGGTCAATTTGCCAATCATCTCCTCGGCGTTCTTGCTGGCGTTGTCCATGGCAGTCATACGGGATGATTGCTCGCTGCAGGCACCCTCCTTCATTGCGTAGAAGATCAATGACGCCAGAGAGAACTCCAAATAGCTCTGGATAACTTCGTCGTCGAGGGAATCGTAGATGGCCAATTTGGGCGCTACCTGAAAACGAATTGAAATGATTGAATGCACTAAAACCATGTGTGGTTCAAGATACTTACTTGAACAGCACCAAGGCTGAAAATCGGCAATTCGGTGGTAGTGTACGAAACCACAGACTTAAATTTGTTGTAGATAATCTTGCCGGAGGCGAAATCGTAGCCTGCACCCAAGATAGCGGCAGTAAGTTTGGACGCATCAGTGAAGGTTGGTGGCAGACGACCAACCTCATTGGCAGCCAAGATAATGCTATCACCGTAGACACGGCGCAAGATCGATCGGGATTTGTCACCGACGCAGACGACCTTAATGTTTTCCGCTCCAGGTTGGCTCAATTCGTTACGAATTTGACGAGCAACGCTGGTATGGCAAGCGCCACACAAACCTAATAAGAAACTACTATAATTTCTCATTCTACATGAATATAGGGGTCATACCTCTGTCTGAGGTGATAGCAACAATGAGCTTTTGCTTGGCTTCCTCTGGAGGAGCAATTTCAGCCCTTTCATAAAATAGCTTGGAACCTTCACCAATTGGACGAGCCTGACGCAAATCCCTTTCAGCACGGGAGTATTTGGCGGCGGACACCATCTTCATGGATTGGGTGATCTTCTGAATGTTCTTTACAGACTTCAGGCGAATGGAGATGGCCTTCAGGGTGGCCATTCCACGCTGCTGCTGAGTTTGCTGCACATTTTGCACCAGGACTGGCGTCAAACTGCCGAATCTGCCCAACATGTTGTTATCTAAAACAAGGCAATAGAATTTTCAATAACACCGGTTGAACTTATGCTCCATGCACGCAAAATTCATTGGATTATGTAAGATGTGTCATAACAAGGTACCACGAAAATTAATAAAAACCACGTTAATGAGACCACATACATAATCTGAATAATTTCGTGGAGTAGTGGAATGTTGATTAGTAAGCAGAAACTGCTTTAAATGTGGAAAATTGCAGAATTTCTTGCAATAATTAGGACTAACCTTTTTACTGCCACAGATGAACGAAAGCAGCGCTGGAGCTGTTCGTTTGACATCCAACAAGATACTTTATTGGAAATATAAATGTTCCTTGTACTAAAGCATTTGACTGCGTACGTAACAGAGAGAGTTATATGAGAGTTATAAAGGATAAATAAGGAAATGAATACTGTCTTATACAACTCACTGAGGGCACCATCATACTAAATTTACGACTTTGACCAACCTTAGATGGCGCGAAATTTAATTTTGCATTTATTTTGAGCATTGCCGAATAACAGGAGAAACAAAGTTTTCTTAACTTTTTATAATAAAAAATGCACCGTTCTAGGCTGCTTCATAATGCCTTAATATTTGTAAATCAATTTATACAACCTCATGTGGCCAGCAGGAATTATTTAAGTATTTTTACTTTAAATAATAATCATAACCTTAAAGGTTTCAACTTGGGAATATTTAAACAAAATATACGAAATTTCGCTAACAAAGAAGAGAAGAAACATGTAAATGTTGGTACAATAGGACATGTAGATCATGGAAAAACAACGCTGACCGCTGCCATAACAAAAGTACTGAAGAAAGATGGTCTTGCAGAGTTTATATCTTACGATGAGATTGATAAGGCCCCTGAGGAGAAGGCCAGGGGTAGGTTAAACACAATAGCCCCAATTTTACATTAATATGAACAATTGGATTTGTAGGCATCACTATAAATGCTGCACACATTGGATATAGTACCAAAAAGAGGCATTATGCTCATACAGATTGTCCAGGACACGCTGATTATGTAAAGAATATGATATCAGGAGCCTCACAGATGGATGGTGCTATTTTGGTGGTGGCAGCAACTGATGGACAAATGCCTCAGACCAGGGAACATTTGTTACTTGCAAAACAAGTTGGCATAAGCAGAATTATTGTATTTCTTAACAAAGCAGACTTGGTTGATAATGAGGTGAGTGTCCTCTGATTTACACAATGCTTTCCTAATTGTATAGTATTCTAGGTTCTTGATTTGGTGGAGTTGGAGGTAAGAGAACTACTAACAGATTTTGGATTTGATGGTGATAATGCTCCAATGATTAGAGGGTCTGCATTAGAAGCCCTGAAAGGACTAGATACTGAATTTGGAACTAAATCTATTCACTCTCTACTTGAATGTATTGATAGCTACATACCAGATCCAGAAAGAGATCTAAAATCTCCATTTATGTTACCAATTGATAATGCATTTTTGCTACCTGGACGCGGTACTGTTGTAATCGGAACGATAGCAAGGGGCATTATCAAAAAAGGCGACAATGCAGAGCTGCTAGGTTTCGACGAGCAAATCAAAACCGTTGTTAACGATATCCAAGTCTTCAAGAAAAGTTTGCCGGAAGCGCAAGCTGGAGAAAATATTGGGATTTTGCTCCGAGGCGTCAAATTGAAGAGCGTACAGAGAGGAATGTTGCTTTGTGCACTCAATTCAGAACGGGTCAGTAACAGATTCAAAGCTAGCATCTATTTCTTGACGAAAAGCGAAGGTGGCCGTTCTAAACCCATTACAACCAAATACATCCAGCAATTGTTTAGCAAGACGTGGAATGTTTCCTGCCGAGTCGATTTAGGTAAGGTCATGTTGCTCTGTAAAAAATTGTGGACTTAAAGTAAAATTAATATTCCAGATGAAAATGTCAGCATGATTCTTCCTGGAGAACATGGTGCAGTGTATCTGACACTGTTGAATTCGATGGTAATGACTAACGGCCAGACGTTCACAATCCGCGAAAATAATAGGACTGTTGCAACAGGAATTATCACGGAAACTTTGCCTGCGATAGAAATACAGACAAGTCTCGGTAAATTAATAATTTAGTGGAGGTAGTCCTCATATGTACACTGTAATTAGTAATTGAAATAACTTAAGATGTAAAATAAAATTAAAACTTATGTTACATAGTAGTCTATCAACCCATTTAGCTTATTTCATTATCAGATGATGCGTTTGATTCATTATCAATAGCTTGAACGAGGCGACGACTATACCGTAAGCTACAATCCATTTCATCTTTAATAAACGAGAGTTCTTCGTTCAATTTTAAAATTTCCATATCCTTCCTTATTAACTCCTGGCCTTTTGCATCATCTTTAGCTCTGTGTAGCTCTTTGTTAATCCTCTCTTGACGTTTCAGCTTTTGTTGCAGATTCTTGATGATTTCTTCATGTTCCTTCATCTGCAAGTACACATATTATTAAATATTCAAACTGAAATTGAAACATACTTTAAGATTCATCTTGGTTTTGAAATCATCATGTTTCTGGTAAAGCTCTTCATACTGAAATCAAATCATTGTTAACACAAACTTTTAATGCAACAAATGAACATACCCGTTTCAGAAGCCGAGACGAGGAATTTATCGTTCCCCTACTAAGATCTAAAATACCCGCGTCTTCATCATCACTTAAGAGACATATTACTGAAGCATCCGAAGACTCGTCATGCTTCAGGCGCTCAATTTCTGCTCGCAATTCGTTGATCTGTTCGTCCCTGCCCATAAGGCGAATCTGCATTTCCTTCCTACTGGCAGCCTTCGAATTTTTCAGCACTTCTTCAAAGTTTTGAATCATTGACATTCGCACCTCTCGCTCGCGTTCTTCTTCAGTTAATTTCTGTAATTGCAACTCGTAATTGAGTTGATTGACTTTCTCCTGCAGAGTTGTAATTTCAGTTTTCAAGTCATGGATTATGGAACTTGATACATTCGAGTCGTCAATAGTAGAGCATTTATTCAAAACGATATCTCGAGCAACTGATGAGAAATTTAGTGTGTGTATGGTTTCATCGACCATGGCTGGGTCCGCGCTAATATTTACAATCATGGAAATGCTATCATGACCTTGCAAGGCACTCTGAAAGAGTTGGGTGAGTTTCGATTCACGATAAGGTATCAGCGTCTTTGTGATTCGTTGCTGATTGTCGCGAATTATATTGATACAACGACCAAGCACGAGGAGCGATGTATTTATGCAATTAGATTCGTTCAGGCGACTCCCGATGTTCTTCGTTTTCTTACTGCGTTCGGAGCCGGCCAAATCGCAGAAGGTGAGACGACTGACCAGGAATGTGGATGAATCATGATCTTTGGTTTGCAGCAAACTGATAGTAAATAAGCAATGTGACCTGCTTGAATGATCATTGATGTTAGTTGCAGCATATTTCAAGTTTTTCAAGCCATATTGCAGCACTAAATAGGCATCTGTTGCACTGGCTACATAAACATGTTTTAAATCTTTGATGTATGTTTCACCTTTATTGTTGATTATCTTTAACTTCTTCTTAGGTGTGTGGCCTACTTCCAGTAGGTCAAATACTTGTTCATTGTATATTTCAGCAAAGGATATCCATATACTTATGACTGCATCATCACAATCAACAGAAGCTACTGGTTCCTGTGACAAACGTTTTTGCATTTCCTTGTAAACTTTTGCATGCTGTTCACTTTCATCTTCAATTAGTGAATTATTTAGAAGCTCATTTAACTGAGCAATTTCTTCTCTCATTTCATTACTATTTAACCAAGTGACCTTATGGTTTCCTTGCTGTGGCTTTGCTATAGGAAACTTGGATAGCTTAGGCAAAGAGCGAAATAAATATTCCAGAGATTGTGGTATCATTCCAGGCTCATCTTTGGTGCCCACAATTGTAAATGTTTTACCTGAGGATATAGGTTTTCCATTAATATATAATTTAGGCCATGGTTGTTACTGAAATTACCTGAACCAGATGCTCCATAGGTAAGAATGTTGCTATTTTCACCATTGATGAAGTTGAAAACTTTGCTTTTGATAACATTATTGAATATTTCAATCTGTGTTGATTCTGGAGGAAATATTTCAGTAAACTGATAGACTCTTGTTCTTTGTTCATCACTCTTTACATGTTTACCAGCTTGAGAGTCTACAGGTACATAGCAATGGAGGGAATCGCCATTGATCTGATAAAGATTCTCATCCATCTTAGTTCTTTTTATCCGCAGATATGCTTTGACTGCATTTTTCTATTTAAGAGAAGCGCTATTATATATATTTAAATGTACTTAATATGATTTTGCTTACCACTTTTAAGTCCTCATCTTCTTCTTCTTCTTCAAAACAATCTTCCAGAACCCTTGCCATTAAATTAGACGAAATTATGACGGACGGATCGCGAGCACGTAGATAAGACACTTTTCTATAGTCACACATGTTTTAAACAATCTTGCAATGACGTTTTGATAGTGAAATATGATAATGTTTCTTGTAATCAAGATGATTTCTTGTTCACAGCGGAGGGAAACTGGTAAAACTGCAGAATCAACATGCATGCATCCAGAACATGTTTGAAATAACGGACATCACACGGTTGGAAGCAACGTTGCCACTATAACTTTTAATAAATCATTTCTTGGGGAGAATAAAGTGAAGCTTTACTCCCGCGGTTCGGAACTTGGCTGAGGGTCGTCATCAAACCAGCTCTCGCCAGACCGACTATACACGGGGGAGTAATGTGCTAACAGAGCTGTCTCTGGTGCTAACCAAGGAAAAATAAAATTAAGACACAAAATCAGTAAAGAAAACATGAAAGAATCTGAAAAATGAGACTTCTAATGTAATATTAAGAAAATCAAATGAGGAAACTACACTAATAAACGATATATTTATAGAAAGCCTATTAAACAATTCATGTTAATTTATAAAATTCTACCTTATATCACTAGTATCCTTGTTATCATACAATTATCACAATATAACACATTAATAATTAAAGAACATATGATTCGTAATTGGCCAACGCTGGCACAACATCCGCCCAAACTGGAAATGATCTAATAAATACTTCAAACTTCTTTCCTATGCTCTCATTCTCAGTAAAATAATTATATTTTCCCGATACGACAAGATCAATGAGTTCCTCGTCTATATTGTTACTTTCCACTTTCATTGAAAACTCCAAGGGAGTTTTTGTTTTACCATAAACATAGTTAATAAATACCAAGTCATTTGTGTTAAAATCATGTAAACTTGTCGTTAGGATCTTGACCTGTTTTTTGGGACGTACGAAAANCTACTTTCCACTTTCAATAAAAACTCCAAGGGAGTTTTTGTTTTACCATAAACATAGTTAATAAATACCAAGTCATTTGTGTTAAAATCATGTAAACTTGTCGTTAGGATCTTGACCTGCTTTTTGGGACGTACGAAAACGGTCAAATGATCTGGACCTATAAATCCACAAATTAATAAAAATAGAAGAAAAATAATCAATGCAAATCTACCAGTTATCGTGAAACTATATTGTTTAACTCTTTCAGAAAGTTTCTCAGTTGTATATTTCATCGAAATTCCTTCTTTTATATCAGCCTTATCGAATGGAATCCACGTACTTGCCTCACTAAAATGTCACAAAAATTACAATTATTTCTTAATAAAGCTGATAATTTATACTTACACAGTAGCAAGCATTCGTGCGCTTGAAAGGGGCATTCCGCAAGCTGGATATTTTACACAATCTGCAGAGATGTTATAAGGTGTATTATTTAAACCAATATAATCTTTGACGCTCTGTGGAGAATTTCTATCATTGTTTAAGATGAAAATGCCGGAATCTTCAATTGTCGGTTCGGCATCATTAGCTGCATGATGAACACGATTTGTATGCTGTAATTAATATTGAAATATTAAGATAGTAAGATATTATTGTTCACAAAAACTTACATAAATCATAAATCTCTGAGGTGTCGGAGTTTTTGGATCCCCGCTGTAAGGAAATGCAGCTGGAGTCAACGCAACAATGAAAGTGACTGCAAATCCAATGAGTAAAATGATTGGAATCCAATGTTGTTTTCGTATAAGTAGAGAGAAATGCATCTGAAACTAAAAGTTAGTCTTTTCGTTTGGCAAACAGACCGATGCGCTTACATAATGAGTAACGACTAGTAAAACAACAAGAAAAGTCAGCAAGCTGATGATTAGTTCCGGATTCCGATTTGCTCCAATGCGGCCCGTAATTGGGACGAATAACGAAAATATCCCAACGCCCATGTACATCGACATTACCGTAGGTAAAAACGCAAAAATAAAGGTGCAAATTTGCCATTTCCGCACTAAAAGTAAATTGTTAAAATGTTTTTTGGTTCAACAAATTTTACGTACCTGAGTAATGCAATTTAAATGCAGAAATGAGTAAACTTGCAATTGTATTAAACAATACAGGAATTAATATCACATAAACGCTCCTCAAATTCCACAACGTCCCAACGAACAGGATAAATGACCAGATTAATCGTGTAATATGCATTTGAATCTGACTTTGCGCGCTTAAACTCCTTCCATGCTACAAATAAAACAGTTTAAAATTATGATATCAAAATTATTAGACACTTACATGTTTCATAAATCGGTTGAAAATCCATATAACTCCCATAAGAACTCCAAGAACAGGGGCCACATATAAGCCAAAAATAATAATAGGTGATCCATACCATGCCATACTATTACCAGTGTAATCAATTAATAAAGCAATGATTAGAACTATTCCTCCAGCCGAAATCCAACTTCCAAGAATAGCCAAAATTGTAATTCCCAAATAAAGGCAACTGGACCAGTTTAAACCTATAAAGATATTATTATAATAACTTAGAATATGATATTTCATTTTTAATTTACCTATTTGAAGTTTGGATGCTGATAAAATCGCAATTGCAAGAGAACAAATTGCAACCAAAATGTTTGCAATATATGCAGCTAAAGTTGAATAGGCAATGATGAACCAGCTAAAAACATCGAAATAAACGACTTTCGAGTCGTCATCCTGCATAATTTCGGGATCCAGAGCAAGTGATTTTACTAGGGCCAACAGATTCGCTCCAATTTGTTGGAATGAACCCAATTTCAAATCTTCGAAATTATCGTATTTTGTATGATAACGATATCCATTTTGCGCAAATGCCATGTCGAAACCTAAATAATAATCAAATAAGCAACTATATTTGGAGATAATTAATATGTATACCGTTTAAATGTCCAAAATCCCGAAATACTCGAAAGTCGGTATCAGAAGGAACCAGATTACTCTGGAAAATTTCTTCACCGGCTGCTTGAGCATATGGATGTGGTACAGAAACGTAATGAGACATCAGTGCAGATGAACGTTTCGGTCCGGATTGAAATAGGATTGCTTTGCCACCATGCCCAGCTGCCTCCAAATTAATAATCGTTTTGCATTCTTTCGCCCATCGATGCTGCGTTATGAAGCCATGTGCAGCCTGCAAGGCACTCTCTTCTGCTCCATTCAGCAGGAAAATAATGTTCCTCTCATATTGCTGTTCAGTCTGAGTTAGTTTTCTGAGTGTTTCCAACATTACAGATGTCATGATCCCATCATCACTTGCTCCTAAACAAGGCAAGATATGAATAAAATTGTTACATAGAGTAATTAGATAAAAATTCACCTGGACTAGTGGGGACTGAGTCAAAGTGTGCATTGATAAGGATGCTATCATTCTGATTTTTGCCAGCCACTTTTACAATGATGTTTTGCACATTTGCATAAGTATTTATGAAGCCATCAGGTATGAAGCCCAGATAGTAAGAGCCACTTGTTACCTGGTTATCAACTGTTATCTCAAATGACTTGTGTGCACTCTGCAATATTTTTTGTATCTCATCATTGAGGTATTTGGTAGCTTTCTCCTCATTTGCCCTGCTTCCAACTACTCTGGGGCCAAGGTCAGTTAGACCTTTGAGGATTGCATGAGCTCTTTCAGCAATAAATGCTTCTGGATAGTTTACCTGAAATGATATGATTTAGATGAGCATATAGAACCTTTGGTAAACTACTTACTTCATCCTTTATCATGTATGCACTTGGCAAGGATCTATCAATCAAGAATACTCCTCCATATAAAAGGCCCAGAAGGATAATAACAATGAAGCCAAGATACAATGGTATTTGATGAATTGAGTCCTTCTGTTTGGATGATAAAGTTGCTGATAGTTCTGAAGAACTAATTTCTTGTACACCACTAGCCATACTGTCCTCGGAGAGCGGTAATAATGTTTTGCGTTGCCGCATTTTGCTTTCACTTTGTTGTTGACTTATGCACTAGAAAAACTACCGGCCGATCCAGTGGCTTAATAATATTTTTTCAATATTAATAGTGATAAGAATTAATAAAGATAATCCGTGATGTAAATAAGCCCACCTAACCTCATTATGTTGTTATCACACTACTCAATTTGCCGGTTTCAATTTTCCTCGCTTTTATATGCCTCTAATAGCCCAAGTTTTGAGTTCCAAACTTATGTAATCAAATTCAACGATATTTTGGACTCCTTTTTGCTGATAAGATGAGAATTCGCATTTGCTGGATGATCTACAAAACAAGATTTGAATTTAATCAAAATAAATCAAACCCATAAGCTTATCTACAATAAATGTTGTAGATAACTAACGTGTTAACATGTTTAGTAACAATTCATAATAATTATAACACAAACAGAAGTTAAAAATAATAAAATAGTAGTGTATGTTATATATAGGCAACCAATTATATGCCAACTGATTTTTTGGTGCTATTTTAATGCATTTGAAATAAAATTGTGCTAGTTTTTGAGAGAGGGATATCGTTCAACAAAATGAATACAGTTGAGTGTAAATGCAATAAAATAAAGCTTTATTCCTCCTTCTTCTCCTTTTGCTTTTTAATAACTTCAACTAAATGTTTATATCGCAACATGCACTCTTCTTTCGTCTTATCAGGAACTAAATCCGCAATACGATCCCACCTATCTGTTGAGCCCTTTGGAAACTTTGCTAACGCATCTTCCAAAGCCTTTTGTTGCGTTTGTGTCCAAACAGTTTCTTCCACGGATTCGCCAGCTCCCAATTTTCCGCCTTTGGTTTTTGTCTTAACTTTCTCTTCAACAACTTCCTCCTGTTGCTGTTGTCTGAATCCATTGTTTTTCATTTTATTTGCCATAAATGTAACTTCCCCTACAGAACGGCCCATGCATTCTGCAATTACCTCCCATCGTTTTGCTGTCCCTCCCGGGTATTTTTTAACTAACTGGACCAATTCATCTAAATCATCATCAGTCCAAAATCCTCCGCTTACCGGAGGCGGTGCTGGAGTGTTTGGCACAGAGCCATTACTTTTAGAGGCTTGTACCTCAAATGTGGGGCCTTCAGGCACCGCAAATGTTTTCTTCTTTTTTCGTGGCTGAGCAGCTTTTTTGGCGGCAGCCGCCTCTTCCTCCTCTTGCTCCTCTTTAAGGGCAAGCTGAGCCTCCCGGTGCTCTTCAATTCGTTCAGCGACCAGGTCTTTAGTTAAAATGATCAGACTTGGTATTGAGATAATGAATTTGTAGCTCCAATATGGAATTTGAAATGGTAATGTGTTAAATACTGATGGTTTTGGTATTGTTTCAATAATTATTGGTCCTTGATTGGCAGCCTTTTTACCTTTCTTAGGCTTTGCTTGCTGTTGAAGAGTGAACAAAGTCTCTGCATATGCAGCCCAGGCTACAAGATACTGCCCAATTGTGAAAATTGCAAAAACAATGAAAGAACCTTCCATTATTCCCATTTTCCTCACACGTCGGTAGTAGAACATGGCTGATTTCCAATTTGGCAAGCCATTAACGAGCACATCATCGTAGTACGCCCGTTTTTTCTCATCCTTGAGCACTTCATAGACTGATACCAAATTTCGAAACTGAACAGTTGCATCTTCATGTGTATTTTTGTCAGGGTGTAATACCACTGACAGCCGTCGAAATGCAGATTTAATCTCTTTATTTGTTGCATTCTACAATTATACACATACTGGTTAATGAGGCATTCCATAGAAAATACATTACTTACATTATTTAGGCTTAGCATTTCATAGAAGTTCTCTTTCACTTCCTCAACCACATCAAATACCTCCAATTGCTCACTATCCCAGCAGAAACATGACGTTATAAGCATACAAAACACTACTATATTTTTCATTTTATTTTATATTTGGTACAAATTAACTTTATCGAAATTAGGCTCGTTTAAGCAAACATATTTTGTTTTTAAATGGAAGACGTGTGCATGGAAGTGACGTCTCACAGCTGACGTTTGACAATTTTTTGCCTCATTTGGAGGAGTAAAATCATTAATTATTCCCGCAATATTTTATTCCCTCCACTAAATTGCAGACAAGTTATTTATAAAAGGAAAGAATAATTATTAAATGAAATTTATTTATCAACAATATTATGACTTAACAAATGATAGTTTTTTGCGTTCTTTACTCGCCAATTTCTTGGAACGCCTCTCAATATGCTTTTGCAATTTATTGCTCTTCTTTAGCTCCTCATATTTCTCCAATAATTCTTCCACCTTTTTCTCAGCTGCAAATAGTCCACAAATGAATAGTTTGCATAAATAATAACATAATGACTTACATTTCTTCTTAAATATTGGTTTCTTGCCTTCCTCTCTCTTCTGTTTAATCTCCTCAGTTTCTTGTTGTTGCTTCTTTTGCTTTTCTTCCAACTTCTCATTCTCTCTTAATTGGTTATCCTTCAAATAAAATAAATTACAATATTTGTGGGTAGCATAGCAATACAACTTACAATTCTTTGCATTAGCAGCTTAATTTGTTTTTTCCTCTTTGGATCCCGAGTTTCATTAAGTTCCTTGTTTAATTGAACCCTTTCATCCCTCTTAATATCATCAATGAACTTGTAGTTTGATCTAAATTCCTCCTTGTCAAATGCTCCACATTTACTATCAAACCTAGGATCCCTGTTGAACTGTTTCTTAATATTTTGTCTAAAGGGCTTCGCTTTCTTTACAATTACTGGTTTGATTTTTGAAGACATCTCCCTTGGTCTATTTTTATTGACTCTCTTGAATATTCTTGGTTTTGGCTTTTCATCATCTCCCCTGATGGTTTTGTTATACATTCTAGAGCCAATCTCCTCCTTTAATTTTTGTAAATCTTCAAAAGACATGGTAGATATTTCTTGTCTTATTTTAGCCTAAAAGAGCTGCAATTTATTTTATTTCTATGACATCAACATGGGTAAGGACTTACTCTTTCATCTTCAGTTACATCTTCAATCTGTTCTTCGTAATCGGATTGATTGTCGGCGGAAGAATCCGAATCCATATTAATAAATTAAAAATTAGCTTCAAAGAGTGCAAAGAATGTTTTTGTTGTTTGATGGCTTTTGTTAAATGAGGTTATGTATTCACGTGTTTCACCTTTATGCCACAGAGGTCATGTCAATCGGGAATATTTTGAGATCCTTGAATTACGCCTGATTGTTTATACACCGATTATAATTAAAACCGGTGGCAATATCTTCAGTAAAAATGCGACAAATTGCCAAGAAAGTACTCGACATCGTTGAGAACAATGTTGTCCTAATAACAGGCGTGAGCATAATCGTGGCAACGCATTGGGGTTGGAGTAGGTTACAAAATACAAACCTAGTTCCCGAAGAAAAACGCAAAGAAATGCCTATTGTCTTGGTAAGATGCATAATTAAATGCCCAATATTATATCTATACTATTACTTGCTTTCTAGGGATTAAAGTATATGATGGACAAAACAATGCAGCAGCTTGGTGCAGCAAAACCAGAGAATGCTAGTGCTGTTACGGAAAAGAAATAATCACTGTGATGTCTGTTGGACCTTTTGTAACTAATGTAGTTTTGTTGAAATTTATTATATTGTAAATATTAAATTATAATATGTGAGCTATAATATTTTGTCTATTTAATTACCATTATCCTTTACAAGAAGTAATGAATTAAATAAAATAAATATGATTAATGAGAAATAGCAGTTATTGAGCAGTTATTATCCTTTAAAAGAAGTGAACCAGGAAACAAATACAATGAGAATTAATGTTGAATAATGAGAAACAGCATTATTGCATAAATTTGAATGACATAGACAAATTTCTGAGTCGTTGCTAATCATACAACCAACTTTTACGGGGTTGAAGCGACGATCATGATCTAAGGCACAAGCCCTTTCCGTTATCCTTTGCTCTCCAATGTAGGTAACTTTCTTGACGCAGAATTTCATCTCTTCCCGGCATTGAAAAAGCGCATTGGTCTTTGTTTTCTTGTTGGTACCCGGAAAATATATCGTATCACAAAAAGGATACTTATCCGAAGTATGAGATTTGCACTGGAAGCAAGTTAGTCCTGTAAGATTGTCGAAATCAATGTCGAACTGCCGATTTCCGCGATCCAAGTACGAAGTACCGGATCGCCTCTCCAATGCGACCATTGCCAGAAAACCAACCGAAACCAGGATAACGAAATTTCGAACTTCTAGCATCTGGTTGTTTATAGCTCCCAAACAACGATCAATCGAATTGGCTTGACAATATGGACGTGTTGTCAAAATTGACGGTTTCAATGGGGGTTCTTCAAAATTCGCATGAAATTTTGGTGAACAATTTTCAATCGGCAACTGAATGGTGATAATCAACGCAGACTATCAAGGATGTCCACAAAGTTCCAGTGGTGAGTACCGGCGCTACTGGACGCGCCAAATTCGTAATGTTTGTCCGAAATTGTGCAGATAAACGCGCCGGACGCATCAGACGACGACGCAACGAAGGCATCTACAATTCAACGCTCGATCGCGCCCTGAGAAATGCTCATAGCGCCAACGAGCTCAGTTTAGACAGCTTTTCGGACGTGAATTACGCGCGCCTCTTCAGGCACACCAAGCATTTCTTCCGGTGTTCCTATAACCGGCTTCGGGACTTCACGGCCTACCTGAGTGGCCAAGGTGACTACTGCGCGAATTGCAGCAAATACCAGCAATTGCTTGATGACCAGCGTGCAGCGCATGCATCCCTCCTGCTAACGGAATCGTCCAATTTCGCCACCCAACATCGCTTCAGCAACACCTTCGTCGAAAAGGTGCAAAGCCAGCAGGACGCGATGCCGAGCTGCACGTGCGACCGTTGCCAACGACGTTATCCACCCGTTGAATACTACTGCCAATGTGAGGGAGGTCCTCGGAAGATTGTCTACTCACCAGCGTATCCTACAGGACAACGCTATCGGCAATGGCAGCCCCCGAAGAGGAAGAAATCGAAGCATTGGTGGTGCTGCCGCAAGCGGAACGAACCAAACTGGTAATGTAAATATCAACTTTGTACTAGTCTATCTTATGGGACATCTTGAATCGAGTAGAAGTGACATCTTGTTTCATTATAGCGCGTATCCTTCAAGGATGAACCGATGCATGTATGATATGCAGTGCGGTTTCCCCGAAAAGCCGTCCATGCTACAGAAGATGAAGTGCTATATGAACGGAAAGACATGCCATGAGATGAACGAGGCCGATTTGTATAATGCCTACGTGGATGAGCTAAGCGTTGATAGTGGGACACGCTATGGATGTTGCTCCAGGAGGCAACGCGCTAAGGATAGGCGCTGTGATAATGGCGGATATCGTCGAGAACGAGACTGCCCTATGCATCCTCGTCCTAACCATGTTTGTGGATATGAATCCTCGGAGGAGTGCGAGTATTCGACCAAACATGAAGCTGCTGAACCTAAGAGGAAGCAGGTCTACTCCGACGATGACTACGATGAAGATTCTGATGATTGTTGCTGTTGTTGTCCATGTCGCAAGGACCTCAAGAGTTTGGACGTCCAAACAGAGGGCGCTGTCTATAACAACAAACATATCGACACCCAAACGGATATCCGCTGTAAACGACCACGAAGATGCTGCAGGTGTTGTCGGAACGCGTGCGTGAAGTGCCAGGAGCAAACCCACAGGCGTGGTAACAGGAACACCACTAATAACAACAATGCTGAAAAGGAGGAAGCCCCGGACAAAGACAAAGACAAGGAAAAGGAAAAGGAAGCTTGTAGTTGCGTGCGACCTGCATGTGAAATGCGCGACTTCCATCCGCAATGCTACTACAGCATCAATCAACCTCCACCAGCACCTGCGTGCAGACACAAACGACGCTCCTCCGGCTCCAAGTGCTGTTCCAGGAAGTCAGGGCGTCGTCGTGATGATTGCCGGAAGCCAGCACGTACCATCATCTGTCGAGCAACCGGCACTCAGCACTCCCCTGTCGTGGATAGCCTCGCCGAATGTCAGTACGACTCCTTCAGGCCGTGCAGGCAGATGCACGACGTCATGTTCACCAGCACGCACGCTCCTCCACTCTTCATGGACAAGGTGTTCAGCAGTCCCGTGTCCGGGAAAACCTACCGCATCTCGCCACTACAGCCGCCATTCATCCCACCACCTCCAGCCGCTTCCGAGGACATCCTCTCCATGTCGGAAGCGTCGCTTCCACCTCGGAGCAAGAAGCGCTTCCTCAACGCCGTCTGTGACACCATCCTGCACGACCTGTCCCACGGCAAGCGCCGCAACTCACTCAGCGACATTCTGCGTTCGCCGGACAGCGGCTTCCAGGAGTCCCTCGCCATCAAGAAACCGTCCCTCTTCGCATTCAAGCGCAGTCATCATCATACGTCACGTGCACAAATCGCCAAACTGCTCAGTCGACGCTCACGTCCCAATTTGGAGGACTCATCCGATGGTGCCCAAGATAGTAGCATCCTTAGTAAGGCCTCTAAGGTGGTACGAGGTATCCTCGAGGAGATTTCCAAAAAGGATGAGACGCATCTTGCCAGCGACACTAGCGACCTCATGCAACGTCCCTCATTACAGGAGCTTCTACAGGGAGGTGGTGCACCTCCTCCGAAGCGCTCCCATAGCGATTCGGCCCTTGTCGACACAGAGTGGCCACCAGCAGCTAGTGAACCCGTGGCATCGACGTCATCTTCGTCGACGCATGCTGCCAAGTCTGGTGAAAGCTATACGAAACTCCTGAAAGCGATTGGCTCGTTGCGTAGCAACAAGACGGCTAAATTGTGAACTAATTCTCTAGGGTGTAATTTGGAAACTCATACATTGCATTTCATCCTTCACTTTATTCAAACAAACAATATATTATAATGTACACATATTATGCAAGCACCGCTACGATTTTTTGCTTTCTAGACATAAGTTACACAACAACCATACAAACATTTAACTTGGACCCAAGCATTTCTCTACGGATTGCAACAGTTTTTACATATCTTACATTCCGTCCTTTGTTTCCGGTGCGGATTATGCCGGAAGCAACGTGCTGATTATCTGCATGACGTTGTCCTTGCTCACCGGACATTTTGTATACAACGAGGCACATTTCTCCAGGTCGTTTTGTTTACCCATGTCGATAGCCTGTTTTATCGTTGATCCATCCAGAAGGTATGAAAACAACGAATTACTGAAATTATAAGGATTAATATCAAGGTTATTTGTAGGTTATGGGTGATTACTTGGAAACTGCATAAACGAGTTGGTCCACGGTATTCGCCTTTCCGGTCTCGACTCCTTTCTGAGCCTCGTTGACATACGAACAGATAATTCTCTG
The DNA here is from genome assembly GCA_030264555.1 of Aleochara sp. GC000083. Classification (NCBI taxonomy): domain Eukaryota; kingdom Metazoa; phylum Arthropoda; class Insecta; order Coleoptera; family Staphylinidae; genus Aleochara; species Aleochara sp. GC000083. The sequence goes on from JARJDZ010000613.1 coordinate 51,864, forward strand.
CATACAAGAACTGCTATCAATATTGTGTTGCTCCAAGGAGTTGTCCACTTTAGCCAGGAGATCCGTAATCGAAGACATATCATTTTCAAGGCTTCTGTAACCGTAACCACCGCTGGAGAAGACATGCGCCAATTTGGGGACAATCAAAATGGCGCCCAGGCCAATGAGGGCTCCAAGGGCAATTCCTCCAATGTCGATCTTCAATGGAGCCATTCCATACGCCATTCCTTGATTGTTGTAATTAACAGCACTTGCAGTATTTCCAAAATTCGAAAGGGCTGACGTTCCAAATCGTTGAAGACGATCTCCTTCGTCCTTCGTTGCTTTCGCCTGCTTTTCAGTCTCGTTGTGTTGCTGAAGTTGTTGCTCGTAGTATCTTACACTCGGCTGGAATCTAAACAGGAAGTTCGTTATTTATTTGGTATAAAAATTTTTTGGGATGGTACCCCTCGTCTGGGATGTACTTCTTGGGCCGTGGTGATGCGCTCGTCAGGGTACTCAGCGTCAGTAGGGCAATGGCTGCCAGGATAACACACGAATGGGACATCTTGAGCTCTTTTGGTTGGTTGCTTGCGTTGTTGTTGATGGCTGTGATGTGACTGATAGTGGAGCATGTATGATGGCCAAATTTATATACTTGCCACGTGTCACACTAGAGAGGAGACGAGACAATGGACAATGGCATCGATGTCCCAACCATGCACAAAGCTATCATGGCGTGTTGCTTTCCTTCGTTGGTACGAAGATGGTCGTAGTGGTACCATGGCACTTTTTGCAATTTGCAGAATTGCTGAAGAGGGTATAGACTCTGTAGACACCTCGCGTGTGTCTTGCAATCGGTGATTATTATACGCTTTTGGTTTGACGTTCGCTCTCATCTTCACTTTCATAGCTTAATTTTGTTTGTCATTACGTGCTCGTCGCGAGTTGATGTTTTTCGCGCTCTCTAAATTCTTGATGAATTGCAAATACTTGGTGTTTCATTTTTTTTATCAATTTTTGTGTTTATTTCTCCAGATTTCTTCTTTTTCTGTCTGGTCATCTTCTTATTAGTTTTACTCTTATCTTATCTTACTTCATTCCATGTCCAATTGGAAATTTCAGAAAATGGAAGTTGAATATCAGTATTTTATGAAACTTGAAAAATTTCTGAATTATTGATCTGAATTAATTGATTTATTGAATGACTGATTAGAAATTGATTTCCGGAAATGAAGAACTTCCAATGGAATGTCAGAATGTTCTGAAAAGTTCATTTTTCATTTTCTTCTTCATGTTTGTTATTTCTTCAGTAAAATTGTCGCAGACGTATTTCTTTGGTGAAAGAATTGATGATCAACAGAGCAAATCATTATGACATAGCGCGTTTGCAAACGAACATTGCAAACTAAAGAAAATTGTTCCAGAAAGTAAATGTTGTTCAACAAATTTTACAGTAGAATTATTGCAAACATGATAGAATTTTGCAGATTTGTGCGACAGATTGTACAGAAGCATTTCTTCGTTTATGAGCAAGTTGGACACTTTTGTTGTTTTACTCTTCAATCGGTTTGTTTCACTGAAGTTTCTTCATTTTTTTAGTTGTTGATTATAACCGAGCATTGTATATTTCGATTTCATGGCGTCATCTTGGACTCATTATTTATTGTATTGTTATGTCATATTTTATAGTGAGCTGGTTAAGAATCAAAAGGTAGACGAACTATCGTTAATGATATTAAAGGATAATGCTTCAAAATTAATTGAATTAACATTAATTAAAAATCTACCCTTATAGTTTTTCTTGAAGTTTCTGTTACGTTTTATTTGCTAATATTAGAAGTTGTAGTTTATTGTTCTAAAATATTCTATACCTTTTTGGAAAACTCTAATTTGTTCTTAATTTGAACATAAATTATCAAAATAAATGTTATGCATTTGAAATATAATTTCTAAAAAGTTAACAAATTATCCTACTGGAAATTTTGAATTTAATAATCTTGTTATAAAATTTCATTGTAATAACAATAATTTGTCAATTAACTCTTTAATTTAGATGTAATAATATAATTCACTCAAAACCAGTGATTCAGAAAACGAAAACAACAATGAGTAAAAATTACCAACAAACTTTTAAAAAAGAATTTGCATGATGTCAACGATTTCACTCTCATTTATTATTACAATTGAAAACATAACATTTAATTCCGCGCTTTTGTCTCCAAATGCTCACTCAATATGTATAAAGCATGTCGCATTTATTTAACAACAATTATTAGAATTACATAAACCCCGTAACTCCTTTGACAATTATAAAATAATTCACGCCCGGCTTCCTCTGAATAATTCATGAACAAATCCACGTTGGTCTTAATTGTTCCAGCAAGTTGCACTCCAAGACCCAACACATTCTAACGACACCATATGTGACAAATTAACAATTGCTTGTCTCCAAACGAAGAAGAAGTCAAATCTGGTGTTGTTCCTCGTTCCGTTGTGAATTCGTCATAACTTTGATCCATTTGTCATGGCTGGCTCTTTCCGGTGAATGGGCTTTCCCCATTGTGGCTCGATGTGAGGTGGCAAAACGGCGATTAAAAGCTGCCCGTCTGGAAGGTGTGCCGCCAGTGTTGTCACACGCCCCGAGTGCTAAACGTCGTCGCAAGAGGTGCCAAACTTTGGGCAGGTGAGGCACCACAAGATACCATCAACGAAGAAACAGTGAGCGTTCGTTGGCTCAAAGTAGTGCAATTGTTTCGGCTGCAAATTGCCGCAAATTGGTTCCTGTTCGCTGGATCAAGTCATACCAACAATAGGAAGTTGGAAGTGAGTCTATAGAGACGAGAGCGAAATTGCGGGTAATCATGGGTAATGCAAGTGCTTTGTGCGTCACGTTGATGGTTCTTGTTGCGTTTGGGTGTGGATCAAGTGTGTGTCTGGGTGATAACTTTACTGATAGCTTGAGGACCACTGCAAGGGCGAATGCTTATCAGACCAGGAAGCATCGGTTGCTGTCTTTCAATACGGATCCTAAGGATAACATTGAGGTAAGGATCAGTTATCTTAGTCCTACTCTAGATGTAAAGACTGGATTGAACCTTATGAAGTATGACCCAGATTGGTTTAAAAGGGGTACCTTCAAATTGATTCCTTCAATATCCTGTTTCTCTTAAAGGTTTTCAAACATTATTCCGGGTAAGGTCAAGATGTGATCTTTCACCAACTCACAAAGAAGTAAGGATCAGTTATCCTAGACCCTAAACAAAAGAACAGAACTGAACCATACCAAGTATGATCTTGATAACTTTGAAAGGGTACCTTCAAATTTCTTCCTATGTCCTGTTCATAACCTAACTCTGTTTATCCTTAATCCTATCAAATATTTCTCCAGATAAGGTCAAGGTGTGATCCTTCATCAACTCAAAAAGAAGTATTTTGATCCTGATCACTTTGAAAGGGGTACCTTTAAATTGATTCTTTTCATGTCCTGTTCATAACCTACCTCTATTTCTCCTTAAGGTTATCAAACCCATTACCAGAAAAAGTCATAAGAACTGGACTGAACTATATCAAGAATGACCCTGATCACTTTGAAAGGGTACCTTCAAATTTGCTCCTATATCCTGTTCATAACCTATCAAAAACTTCTCCAGATAAGGTCAAGGTGTGATCCTTCACTGAGAACCATAAAATGACCTTGTTTGCCACCCTTATCCCAGTCTGATTTAGTCTGACCTAGTCTGACCTTTCGCACCTGGAAGTGGATACCTTCAATAACAACAAGGAATGTTTATCCTGCCTCCTTCATAACCTAACAATCATCTACTTGCAATATCCAATTCTGAATATAAATCCTCAGAAGATCCCCAAGACCATGGTCACCTTCTCAACCACTTTGCGAAAATGTTAGAAACAAAAGATAGATGAACTGTGCAATTTAATATTAACAATGTAAACAAAATGAACAACGAATTTCAACTTGCAGATTGAATTAGATTTCACAGTCCCATTCATAAGCATACCAGTAAAAGCCGACTTGGGTACAGGCAGCATGGCCAACTTGAACATCGGAGCGGTCGCCCTTGCTGGTATGATGGCATTCGGGGCGGCATTCGTCATCCCAGCAACCTACCATCTCTTCAGCGCGAAGAACGTCTTCGGGCAGAAGGGCAACGAGCATCATCAAGATGGCAGCAGACATCGCAGTAAGTACCCTAGTATCCCAGCACCTTACCATGAAACAACATTCCAATATGACAGATGACCAACTGAAGTCTTGTAACTATTATGACCATAGTTGAAATCAGTACAAGACTTCCAATAACTGATGTTTGTAATGACATCTACTTCTTCTTCTTTTTCTTCTTATCCGTACCACTCGCCTTGCTACCTTTCTTACCCTTCTTCTTAGGCTTCGCTTCCATTTCCTCCTCAGACTTGGGAATATCCTCCTTATCATACTGAGACTCAGTATGACAAACGTGTCTATTACCCATGAGTTCCGGTCTTACAATACCTGCAGGTGGAGTGAACTCAATATCCAACTCACTGGACTTCTCCGAAGAAAGGTCCACATCCCCCGTGCTACACCCACACTTCTTGAAACCATCATCGTTCTTCTTCTTGATGATCCTAAACTCCAATGGAGAGCAATCAATGTATGGATATTCATTATCCTCCATTAGACTCGGGTCCTTCAATGGGTTCATGGTCACATAGACCACTCCATCCTTCTTCTTGACCGTAAGTGTGGGCTTGGGTTGAAGGAGTTGCTCCTGGCTTTGTCTCGTACGACTACGTCGCCCATAACGGGCCACCAAGTCCGGTTCCGAACTTCTTCGTCGCATCTGGGGCAATGGGGAACGAATCATGGGACGTGGAGGAAGCCCCAACTTTTTCCGACGTGCATTAACAGCTCGCAGAATCGTCCGACCAATGGCACCAGGTTTCCAACCTTTTGGAGGCTAAAAATGGTTGAATTAAAAAAATTATCAAATTGTAGTGAAGTTTGATTTACCGTGAAGTATGCTTGAGCATTCCACAACCATCCCATGTCCCATGGGACTCGTTCGGAGTTGATGTTACAATCCTTGTGACCAAACTTGACCCCAGGATAGTAGGTACCCTTGGTGTAAACATACCCCCAGTTCTTCTTCTTTTTCGCCTTCTTCTTGGGAACAATCTTTTTGTTTGAAGTACTCGCAAGGTACACCTTCAAGCGTTGACACTTGCGGCACAATTTCTCACCATCATGGGCCGCGCATGATAGTTCATTGCATTCATCGACGTCATCAGTGGGTGCTGATTGCTCAGGTTCGTCCATTTGCATCAAAGATTTCTTAAACATCTTTATAAGTCCGGATTTTCTCGAACTAGGTCTCGACAACCTTGGAGGAATCTCCTTATCCTTCTCGTTATGCTGCTCCATGCTTTCCTCAATGGTCATACTCTCCTCAATCGACTTGGACCCACTGACATGTTCGGTGTACTTACTAGCAAGTTCACAAGTCTTAGCTTCTTTTTCGCGTTGCTCCTTCTTCTGGGCCTGACGCATCGCTTCCTTCTTGTACGGGCATTCCGGATCACTGCAGACATCTTCACTAGACTCATCATCAACGCAGGTCCTATAGGGACATTTTGGGTTGCCGCAGGTCTTCTTCAAAACATTACCTTTAATATAGGGACAACGATCACCGCAAATGCGTTGTTTCCGCTCGGTGATTGATTTCCTCCGGTATCCATGGGGTCTCGCGAGTGGACACACTGAAGGTGTGCACTCAATATCCTTCGGGGGGTTCTTCTGCATGTAGGGACATGTTGGTGGACATATGTCGTCACCAGCAAAGGGACATCCGGGAAAACCGCAGTGATTTCCCGATATGGGACAATGCCCACATGGCAGCTTCTCGCGTAATGGGCATAAGGGGTTGGAGCACTCACCAATGGGCAATGGGTCCGGGCAGTCCCAATGAATGGGTGGCAATTCGTCAGCAGAAGGACAGGGACGTTTGCATGGAAATTTGGGCATTGATACTTCAAATTCAACCTTGGGTGCTGCATGTGGGCAGAAAGGTGACCCACAACCCTTCCGGGTCTTAATCTTCTTCCCACCAGGACGCAGAACATCATCGACGGTGGGTTTTTCATGTTCATAAGGGCAAATGTGTCGATTGCAACGTATAATTTCCTTCTCAATTTTATCCTGAGATTGGAAAAGAATTTCGGAACCCATCAATTGCTCAGAAGTGCAGAGGTCGTAGATGCATTCCGGATGGTCCTTGCATTTTGGATCGAGGCACTCCATGTCTTCCTTACCAAATGGACACAAAGGTCGTTTACAAGTCGCTGTGTAAAACAAATAACAATTACAAAACGAAAAATTATGATATAACCTTACTTTTGTTTGGTCCTTTGCAACTTTTGTAACATGCCCGAAAAGGATCAAAATCCTCCTCGAAATCTTCAGGTGCTATACTGTATTGGGTCAAGTGTGGACAGAGTGGGGTCCCACACGGACCCATGGGTGGAGGGCAATAGGCTTCATCGCATGTATTTGGGCGACAAATTTGTCTGCAATTCTCTTCCAAGACGTTGTAATTGAGTGGACAGATCGCGGTACCACATGGTCCCAATGCTTTCTTGTATTCGCTCATTAGTTTATCGTAGTCATCAAGTAGATCCTTGCATAGTGTGTATGGGTTTGGCATTCTCATGGGTTCGATTTTTACAGGACCACCTCCTCGTAATCGAGCATCAGTTTCTTGGTCGTTTTCCTGATCTTCATAGTGGTCTGTACCTCCTCCACGAAGTCGAAGTACTGGAATATCTTGAGGTTCCCAATGGTACTGCAAGTTTCGGCGTACTGGGTTTATGGTATGGGTGTAAATGCCATAATTTTCGGGTAAATTGCAACCTCCTCGTAGTCTCGGAATCGAAGATTCTTGCTGTTTGGAGTAGGTTGACATCAAGCCGTTTTTTATTCGAAAGAGAAAATGTTTGGTACACCGGACCAAGATCCAGAACCATCCCACAGACTCTAAAATGGAAATGATTTTGAATATTAGCAAAACTCCATTAATATAGTTTACCTGGTTCTAATTCTGAAGGTCTTACTTCATTATCCAGTGGGATGGGATAATAACCATTGACCCCACCACCATGAGATGTCACGTTGTGGATCGTGGGTGAGGTATCACTAGAAGATCCAACAGGATCATTTTCATTGATGTGTTGATGTTGTTCCTGCATGATTTTCAAAATTTCCTGTCTATCAATCTCTTCAGCAAAACCAGCGTAATCTCGGTCCATGGGACACTCATCAGTAAAGGTCACAATTTCAATGGGCTTATAGATGACTTTAATATCAAGCAGGAGTATTCTAATATCATAACCCAGAGCAGTTGGTTTCCAATTTATATAATGCTGAAGAATATCCATGATGATTTTGGAACCAAACAAAGTAGACCCGACTGCAAAATTGAATACAATAAACACCTACCAGAAGATGGATTGTAAGGACCTACCTCCTGGATACCTAGGAACGATGGTCTCCTCCTTGAGTGGTGGTAAATTGTACCAAAGAGTCTTGCACAAAAACCTAGTCAACCAATGTCTTTTACTTTCATTGGAATTGGGCAAAATTGTGTTGAACACTTTCTTGACACACCGCCAAAAAGCACACAAGGGATTCGTCTGTGGGAAGACTTCAATGCAACCCCATGCAGCATCTGGAACGAAAATTGCTGCCTCAATAAGAAATATAGACGAGAAATGAGTTGATGGCGTTTTTAATTTCGAAAAATCAATTTTACAAATGCATTCATATTTTCATCAAATAGGGGGGGACGGAACAAAAATTTGAATCAAGCAAGCACCCAATCATTTCTTTGCCTGTTTACCAGCTTTGCCTTTTTTGCTGCTTTTACTTTTCTTGTCCTTACCCCGTTTTCGTGGTTCGGGCGGTGGTGGAATGGGCACATCGTTGATATCGTATTGGGCCTCATGTTCACGTGGCTGCGTCCGACTGATCAATCGTGGGTTGATCATACCACCTGGTGGCGAGAACTCAATGTCCAACTCACTGCTGGTGGTGTCCGAAATTTCGCCACCGCAGAAACAGAAGCGCTTCTTCTTTTCGAGATCGTTCTTGGTGATTTTGAACTGCAACGGGGAGCAATCCATGTACGGATTACCATCTCCACGTTTTTTGACTTCAGCTGGTTCTAAATTTCAAGGAGATGCTTAATGATTAGCCAAATAATTTTGGAACCTCACCTACCTTTGACTGGAAGCATGGTAACATTGATGACACCATCCTTCTTGGTGACACTGACAGTGGGTTTATGATTCTTGAGCAGATTCAAATCGATCTTTGATTTTGATGGTGCTGGTCGTGGACGATGCTCTCGAACACTATTAAAGTAATCAATTCGTAGAGCAATCAATTTACTAATTGCTCCAGGTTTCCAACCTCTTCTCGGCTATTGGTTCAAAACAAATCATCATCACAAAGAATCAACAAAAAAATGGGACATACCCGAAGACCACAGTAATCGGTATGGACATTCCACAACCATCCCATGTCCTTGGGTACCAAAAACTTCGGAAGGACACATTCCCGATGACCAATCTTGGTACAAGGACGATATGAATTCCGATCAAACCGGAACTGTTTCTTCCGACATAACCTCATAGGATTTGGATAGTTTCCAGCCACCTCCTTGATGGATACCATCTTCTTGGGCGTCACCACCTTCTTGCGTCCTTTCATTCTGGAACTAGCCTTCGATCCAATCTTCGAACCCTTCGAGCTGCGTGGAAGACTCACGCGTGAAGCACTAACTTGTTGAGGTTTCGCCGTGAAGGACAACTCCTTAGTCTCCTTGATATCCTTCTCAGAAGGTAGCACACTCGATGATTGATGCGTGGTCGAATGACTCTTCTCGTTCAACTTCTTCTTCGACTTGCTCCTCATTTCCTTGCATGGAGCGCATGTGAGTTTATCAGTACCACAGGTTCCTTGTTGACATATCTTCTGTTCTTCGTCGGAGATGGCTGATGCGGCAAGGATACATGGTTGGGATGTGTCCGGAGGACTGTCTTCGAGGGATACCTTGAAACTGGTGCGTACTGTTGAAGGACTGCGTGAAGATCGAGAGCGGGAACGGGTTCGGGATCGGGTACGTGACCTTCCGCATGGTTTACATGGAGCTGAGTCTTCAGCCTCCTCCTCAGCCCTCAACCGTTCCATTTCCCTCGCGCACTCTTCAAGACGTTCCTCGTACTGTCGATAAGGACAATTTGGGTTCTCGCATTTCTCTTCTGTTTTTCGAGCGAATGGACACACGGATGGTGTGCACTTCAGTTCTTTGGGTGGTGGTTCCGTATAGGGGCATACTGGAGGACATGGTTCAGCGATGGCGAATGGACATCCAGGGAAGGTGCATGGGGCGCACACATACGGACATGCTGGACTTCCACATGGACAGCATGGTTCCGGAAAGTACTTCTTGATGAGGGCATCTCTTTTAACAAATGGGCAGTCTGGGTTCTTGCAATCACCCTGAGGCAATGGATCCGGACAATCCCAATGAATGGGCGGCAATTTGTCATGGTACTTATAAGTCTCCTGTTTTTGATAGTCCTTAAAGGGCGGTAAATGTTTATCTTCATCTTCCTCCATTCCAAGCTTAGCTCGAATGAAGGGACAATTTGCATAACCACATCCGGGCATACTTTGATATTTGGAGAAATCCCGTTCCACTGGAGTGATGGCGGCGCGTTTATATGGACAATTTGGTACACCACATCCGGTAAATTCTTCCTTGGACTCCAGTTTGGCTTCGGGATCACTTAAAATGCACAAATTCTTCAAGCGTTCTGGATCCGTAGCATTGCAAATATCCTGACAAGCATCACCGATGACATTCATTGCAAACGGACATGTTGCTTGACCACAAGGACCCAGGGCGTCTTTGTAGTCTTTGAGAACCTTGTTGAACTCATCCATTAGATCCTGACATAGGGTCAATGGATTCGGTAATGGGTCACATGCGGGTGGATCTGGTGCACCTCCTCTTAGACGCAAAGGTTCCTGTCGGGCCATTGGACAATGCGTGTAGCAACTCCCCATCTTTTTGGTATTGGACCCTGTGGAGGTTGTTGATGTGGTACTCGACTTCTTCCGGCTACATTTACACTTGCTTTGCGGTATGAATGGTTGATCTGCAGCCTTCGGCTTCCGGAATCGCCCCAATGGTCCGTAATTTTCAATGGTACCATTGCAATGACTCAGACCGTAGGTGCAAGGTGGGTCAACGTCTTTGTACAGACCACCTGTACCCACGATGGTTTTGGCTAAAGGACCAATACCGTAATTTTTGAATAATTTCGCTGCTGGACAATCGGGATGTTTGCACAAACGTCTTTCAATCTCTTCAACAGTCAACGACTTGTAGTCTACAATCAACGGCAACATACCAGCAACCTCACCTTCACCTTCACACTCCGAAGGATTGCTGTAGTTGAACATATCCAAGCCAAATGCATTGGCGAATGTTGAGAACATACTCACATTGGTGTGTAACTCTGTGAGGTCCAAATATCGTTGACCTTTAAGAGGACTCACGGACATTATCGATTGGATACTATCCGAAGACAGCAGAGTATTCCTCAGGGCATCCTTATCTTGGGGAGTGACGTTAAGAAAAACCGAAGGTGTCATCGACATTGCACTTGCTCGAACTGATTTCATTGTAAGAAGAGTCTCCGTGGATTTTGTCTTTCCACGTGTGGGTTGTCCCATGGGATGCGGTGCCTGTTGTTGTTCAGGCCGAGTTACCATATTGTACAAATGCGAAACAGGCATGATATCCGCATCGGACCCAACCCCATGTCTTGTACACTTGAAGATGGTAGCATTGTCGACACTCTTGAACAAATACGTAGCCCCTGGGGCTTGCAGTCCTTGTGAAGACTCCTTGCTCGGAGCGCACCTTTGTATATTCGTGTAGATATTCCTTCCGAGAGACGACAACCTTATAAATATGGCAATGGTACCACCAAACTCGTTGTGCCCTTTTGTCATGTCATAGCTATCTTCGACGCAGACGGGGGTGACGTACCCGGAGGACTGTTCGGAGGTGCTCACCAAGTCGAGGAATTCAGGCAGCCAAGGGATGAGGGCAACACCCAAAGGTTGCTCGTCCTTCTTCGTGTAAACCGTGACTTCAATGGGAAAATTCTCGAGGACTTCTCGCATTTTTGGGGGTTCAATTGGAAACACCACAGAGCGACCACAATCAATATCCACATCCTTTCTCTTTGAACCTTCAATCAAGAAATTAACTGGAGGTATGGTCAAATGAATGGGACTTACTTCGTTCTTTAGCTTCAAGAATCTCGAGTGCTCCCATGACATCCGTGCGAATTTCCAAATTCGCTACAGTCCCACATGTCGCCTGAACGACGATATCCTTCTTCAGCGGAACCGGAAGCTCGGCGAAGACTATCTTCGTGACGAGCACCTCGATCATGTACAGTTGCTCCATGATGGGTCGCAATGCTTTGAATGAATGTGGAGGAATCCGAATTTAATTAAATGACCGGAATTTCGTGTTTCGAAACCTTCTCCGCGATTCTACGACTAATTTTCACAGTGTCAGCATTGTGTGACGTGCAAAAATTTTGATCTAGGCGAAAAGCATGGCCGACCAGTTACTGACTGACCGATTGATGTGACTGCATGGATCAACAAATGCTTTTGTTTCTCTCTTCAATTTTTTCAATGTTTTCAGGTGATGACAATTTTCCGACGACTGCGATTTGGTCGCTGTTGACGTCCATCGACAAAAGCCTCACGGACCATAACATTGATTCGACCTCTTGTATGCAGCGTGCGATTTGTTGGATGGTCAAAGATTCGAGTAAACGTATGAGTGTCGGAAAAGCGTCCAGCACTGATAAGATTGTTGATGGCCTAGCGACAAATCCATGGTTGAGCAGTCTTGTTGATGGGTCCGTTTTTCAAGCAGCTATTGATAGTGGTCTTCAGGGTCAGAATTGCTCCGAAGTTTACAAACAATGCTCAATTGATCAAGATACGATTCGGCGATTTAGTAAACAGTTGATGAGTGCTGTTTATAATCGCAAGTAATCAAAGAACTAAAATTTCTGAGAAGTCGAGTTCAGGGTTTGAGGAAAAATCAGAAAGGGGATACAAAATGATGATATCATATAAAAGTGTAAATGTATTTAGTTCTTTAAGTAATATATAATAAGGATAATATAATTGTTATATCCAAAGTGGACTTTTTCGTTCATTAATTTGCATAAAGAATAATGGAATTGTTAAATTAACAATTGATCACAGTTTTGATTATTTTTTGGTAAGTAATTAATGGCACATTATAATCTAATCATATTCTGTTCTTCTAAAGATTCTTCTATCTTCTATAATTTTTCAAACAATTCTTTCAAAAAATCCTGTTTTTTGAGATGGTACTAGAAATTCAATGTGCAATTTAAAAGTCCACATAAATATACATATTTATAAAATATTTGATTAAATAATTTTAAATTGGGGTTCGTTTATATCAGAACGAAAATACTTTTATGGTTTTGTCATCTCACCACGAATACTGGTAACCATCAACTGCAAATGAATTCATCAATTAATTAACCATCCTTTAATTATGCAATAATATACCTTTTTCTTTTCCTCAAGTGATAAATTATCCATGCCTAAAACATAGGATAATTTTGCCAATGCTGCTGAAGTGGTCATATCGTATCCTGGAAGAATGCCAATTTTTTCGAGATCCTAACAAAACAATATCAAAAATTCAAATTTAACCATCAAAATTCACCTTTAACAATGACTAATTAATTATTAATTACCTGTCCAGTTTTATAGGTTGTATCAACAGTACCTTGACCACACTGTGTGATATTAACAATGATAACACCATCATCAACAGCCTTCTTCAGCACCTCCATCAAATCCTGATTGGCAGTTGGCATATTTCCAATACCATAACTCTGAAGGACGATGCCTTCCAATCTTGGTTTGGTTCCAATCATCCCAGCCAACTACATACCAAAATTTCTTCATATTTCTATTGGTCCAGAAGTTCCTAGTACTTACCATAATGTTGGTCAACGTTGGAAAGACGTACACAATGCCCACATTTGGATTCATCTTCGTGTGCACTGTCAGAGAGCTGATGTTCAACGCATTTTGGGGATTATAAAATTTGAAATCTGAAAACAACAATTCAGATTCTTCAGATTCTTCAGATTAGTATAGAATGTTGTTTACCACAGTGACCAGTACGCATATTGCCCATACTGGAATAATTCGGCGAGCTGAAGGCATCCAACAGCGTGGAGCTCGTCTTCATGGAGCGATTTCCTCGGTACAATTTCCCCCCGAAGCAGACGCACACCTCGGGGATGATATGCAAGGCGGAATACAAGAGAGCGGACCGGAAGTTGGCTACTGCGTCACTGAAGGGCTCGAAGATCGAGGTTTGTGATCCGGTGATGACCACCGATTTGCAGAGGTCTTCCAGCATGAAGCTGAGAGCTGATGCTGTATAGGACATTGTGTCCGTTCCATGAAGAATGACGAAACTGTCAAAGTTGTAGTATTCATCCTAGAAAAGTTGGCCAAATTTATCAAGAGGTTGAAGAAGAAGTGGATGGTACAGACTTGGATGTCTTTAGCAATGCGCTTCCAGTCATCAACGGACATGTTGCTGCTATCCAGAAGAGGTTCGTATTCTTTGATCAGATAGGTGATGCTGTAACCATGAGGGTTTAGATTCGGGTGCTCTTCGTTGAAGCTCAAATATTGGTCGCTTTTACGAAGGGTTTTGGTGAGGATCTCGTTGTTGAATTCCGGCAGGGAGCGGATTTTATCAGTGAAGACATGTTCAGCTGGTGCAAAAACTAAAAATTCAAATTGGGGAATTAGAATAAGAATTTGGAAATTATTTCAGACAGTATTTTTCAAAAATAATTGAATTCCAGTAAAGTACAAAAAAATTTCAAACTGTTTCCAAATTCTAGACTATTTTAATGGTAATCAAGAAAACATACCAAAAAATTAACGAATGTGTAAATTAATTTTTGAAAAAATGGAAATATTTTCATTAATAATTGATAATTAACAATATGATGTTCTGACCTAGGTTGAATGAATTATTTATGAAGCCATGTGTAGTTAATTAATTAATAAATGATGATTTGTTATTGTTTACTGATCACTCATTGAAATCATGCCATGCACAAGATTGTGATTAAATTTAATTAGCTGAATATGAGAAAAAGTTCAAAAAGTTTTTCAATATTCAATTAAACTTTTCTAATCAGACGTTTCTGATTAATTTCATAAGAACTGATAACTCATGTATACGATCACGTGTTGCCGAAATTAGTTATTCATCACTAAGCATAAATAGTAATAAAGTTATTATCAACTGATTAACAAATTATTCAATTTTGACTTTATAGCCATCTGAATTATTATTAAAATAATCCCTGATACGACTGGGCAGAAAGTTCAATTCAAGCGGAAAGTTTATGCAACTCTCACGTCATTAATCTTCTGACTTCTGCACGAGACATTAAACAATTTTTAAATATAGTTTAAACTAATTGATAAACTCATTTTATGACCCAGAAAATTAAACTAAACTGTGACTTTACAATTAGATAAATATAAAATGATCTATTCTCAAAGAAATCAAATTGAATGAAATGAAATGAATGAACGAAATCAATTAAAATACTAAATAAAAAATAAAAATATTAATCGGTTAAAAAAGTAAATTTAAAATTTTAAATTTGAATAAGTTGTTTCTGGAGGCTAAAATTTTGGAAAACTTACCACCCTCTGAATTTCGCTTCATTCCAATCGTACCCCCTGTGTAAAGCACGAGGACACTTCGAAATTTCTTTCCGGCATCCACATCCATGATGGTCGAATGGCAGGATGACCTGGATGTAATCCAAAAATGAAGAGCCTCGAAACGGAAAAACGGAACTTAACAAGTGGGGAAAAAACTTTTCCAATTGGTGTCACCAACGCGACGATTGCGCCTCAAATATCGGACCGCAATGGCCAGTTACCACTTATATACAACTCTTCCATAGGCCTCGAACTTGGATTATCTCAATAAATTTGAGATAGCATTCAAATTGAACGCGCCAACAAATCCAGCGCGAATTATGCTAATTCCTCGCGATTGTCTATGAATTCAGCACTAAACAATTTGATGACTGACTTGTTGCCTATTGATCGATACAATCGATGACGTTTCCTGGCATCATCGATAACGAAACTTCCTGGTTTCATGCGAAAAAATATGTCATCCATCCGAAGAGTATGGATATCATAAGATGGAGTCAATTAAATTTTCAAAAAAGCCAAAAATTTTTATTGGGTGAGTTGTTGCTAATCATTTGATCGTCAGCTTTTTTTAATAACAAATGACGGGAAATTTGTATAAATATTTTGAAAGTGAAGATGTCAATTAACACGTCAAATCATTTCTTCTTTAATTTACTAGTATCACATTTTAAAAATGCTATCATCAAATGGAAAAATGCATTTTCAACTTCTAATTTTTATCAAATAAAGGACCTTTTTTGAAAGGGTTGTTAAATTTCTGGATCATAATTTTCTGAAACTAACTAACTAATCTTATACCAACCTGAAGAGTGTCCCAGTTACAAAAAAATGAGCCATTTTCATGGTTGAACTTAACCGATTCATTTTTTAATAATATTTTTGTAAATAATCACTGATAATTTTGAATATGAAACATGACTGACAAACACAACAATTTTTGACACGCTTTATGATGTTTATCGTATATTTATTGATCAGTTCTAATTTAGTTGACTAATATGAGATATATTTAGATTTCTTGAAAAAACGATTAAAGTGATTACTGTTATCACTGGAAATTCCAAACATGTTCCTCATGATATCAAACTTTTCCCCAACCGCAAGATTGCAATTTCCCAATACGATTATTCAACAGCATCCCGAAGATTCCTCTGTTATGACTAGTTAACACTAGCTGAATAATAGCCATCGTTCATCGAAGAGATAAACTAATTACACATAGCGTCAAAACAATCACAATAAAGGCGCTGCTAATGATCGCGAAAAAGGCGTGAATTAATTATTAGTTAATTGCACGGCCAAGTAATGGATACGATGCGGATTAATTACACGTGCTCGGCACGTTTAATTAACTTAACAACTACCACTATCAAGATAAAATTACCTACCTCGTTTAATTAACTTTACTGTTCGTAGTTTGCACGCACTAATTAATTACACATAACGAACACATGAATTACACTTCGAAATTTTCCGGACGATTTGCCAAGTTTCCAACTCAAGCCAAGAAGTTTTGTTTTGATCCAATGTGATAAGGACTTAAAAGTTGCCAAAAATCACGTTGATTAAGAGTGCAAATTAAGAGCTCGAAAATTGCGAACCAATCGTGGTTCTCGATGGCACTGAAATCGAATTTGTGTGCAATTTGAGGCATTGTCAGTTTCTGCAGTTTCGACTAAAATTAGATGTGCTCGTTTACATTTGTATGCAATGACGGAAACCTCGTGTTTGCAGGCTAATTACATTGGCAAATGATATTGGCAAACAAATTTGCCAACAATGGTTCATCTTTTTGATAGATAATTCATGAAGAATTTTTCATTGCATTTCAAATCATTAATGTTCTGTTAAGAATAATAGTTGTTTTCGCAGATATTTTATTGCAGCAATTTCTAAACGATTGTTGATGCGCATAAAAGGCTGCAAATTTCAAATTGATGCGGAAGTTTTTGTAATTTAAACTATGTTTACAGATATTCAGCGATATCAAATGGTTAATGTGGTGTAAATAGGACTTAGAGGACTTAGAAATACCCGAACTTGCACAATCGGGTGCCGAAAATGCAAAATTTTCGCTTTTTTTCGCACATTTAACTGCGTATAACTTTTAAACGATTTCACCAATTAAACTAAAGTTAGAACCAAATTGTAGGTCTCGATGAGTACTTTCCAAAAATCTATGGGTTCATGCCCTTTTGACCATGGGGAGAGCAGAAAT
>JARJDZ010000616.1:0-18677 GCA_030264555.1 Aleochara sp. GC000083
GACTATAGTCTTTGGTCCATTTTTGCACATTTTCAAAAAAGTTTCAGGACTTTCAGGAAATGTTGTTAGAAATATTTGGGCACTAATTCTGAATGAAACGCAAAAAAAATCAGTCAATAAATCCCATTACTTTTCGAGTTATTCAACTTTAAAAATTATTGCAATTTTTGCAAATTTTTCAAAGACTATATAGTCTTTGGTACATTTTTGCACATTTTCAAAAAAATTTCAGGATTTTCAGGAAATGTTGTCAGAAATATTTGGGCACTAATTCTGAATGAAACGCAAAAAAAATCGGTCAAAAAGTCCCATTGAGATTGTTCATAAAACCAACCCTCCACAACAAACCATCCGTACCTAGAAATTTCGATTAGTCATAAAAACCAAAACTCAGCGGACCGATCATAGACAGAGGGAATAAAGATGTTGCTTTATTCCCGCGATTTTATGTGGTCATAAAAACCAACAGTCGATGGACCGACTATAGACAGAGGGAATAAAGTGTGAGTTTACTCCCGCAGTTAATTGTGGTCATATAAACCATGTTCCGGTGGACCGACTATACATGCGGGGAATAAAGTTAGTACATTACTCCCTCGGTTTTAAACTTTATAATTAGTCATAAAAACCAATTTTCAACAGACCGACTATACACGGGGAATAAAGTGTGTGCTTTACTGCCGCAACGGTTAACTTCTGCTGCCATCACGAGCATAACCAAAAAAAATAATCAAGCTCCAGTGTAAAGAAAACATGAAAGAATAATAATTAAATTATTAATGTAGTATTAATTAAGAATAAATAAACAAGAAAGAAGAGGTCTAAAGAAAACAATAGCTACAAATTATTAAAGACTGCACCACATGTATTTAAATACTATATGAATGGTATATACAAACCGTTATATCATATAAAGCTGCTGCCAAAACAACCATTTGAATGTTTAAACAAAGATCCATCTATAACATGTATAGAATACAAATAATGAAATATGTGTTCAATAAAAACAATGAATGTCCATATACTGAATATAGAGAAGAGATTTGAAGAGATTACCTTATTAAGGTGGCATGTGCACCACTGTTAAATACAACATGTACATTACAAAATGTACAATGTTTCTTCAAGCTCCTTCAAAATGTGATAAATACTCCAACAATATGTAAAAATAAAAAGAATGAGTTAATTACTCACATATGAAATATACAGGATTGAATTGTTTATACAATGCCTTATAGATGTAGATTACAGGCAGGAGGGTGGAGCATCAATCTGCAATCAGCCAAAAACACCCAGGAACCATAAATATAAAAGTACCTTAACATAATCTGTTAACAAGATAACTACTTAATTGTTTCCAGAATCAACAACTATTCAATAAAAACATTTATAAAACATTGAAATAACTTTCATCAGCTTTATTCTAGGTCATTAATTCATAATGTTTTTTAATTCACATAAATAAACACTGTGAGTAATATTCTGGCTGAAGACTATTTTTCAATACAAAATTGACTTAAATTAAAATGTTGAATGTGTATAATATATCTCATGTTTGATAAAATAGAAAAATCAATTGAGATAAATTAAACTTACATTTCTTCTGTATCTGAATCAGAGTCAGCTTCCATTGCTTGCTTGGCGCATTTCTCCGCATCGATAAATACATCTTGTGGAACGCGTTCATGTCGTCCCTTGGTTTCAGACGACACCCAAGACAATTCCATTTCAAAGTTCTTATCCTTCAATTCATCATGAACCAGGTATATTCTATGGATGTAAAATGAAAAATATAACATTCACAAATTTATAAAATAACTTACATTCTTGCTGCTTCCTTGACTAGTTCCCTAGTAGTCATACTGGAAAGCTTTAATTTCTCAATTTCAGTCTTTGCTGCTTGTTTTGCCTTGCCTGTAGCACATCCCAGAAAACCCTAAAATTATACAGACAATGACAGTAAAAAAGAATAGATAATGCAATAATGACTTACATATGAAACTCCTGAAGGGTCAATCATACACATGCTTGCCCCATCATTCTGATCCCAACTGCCAATGATCACACTGGCACCATATGGCCTAACAGCACTGTACAAAGTGTAGGCATGCATATACATGCTAACTCTGTCATTCAAGTAACTAAGAGGAATTGAAACACCATACTGGGATCTATAGTTGGATGCTTCTTTCCTTGCAATTTCAGCCAACTGCCTTGCATCAGCAAATAATCCAGAAACCGCCTATAACAAAGCAAAAAAATACAAATACTTTCTAAATGAGAAAAAAGTAATTTAATACTAACCATTCCAACATGTTTATCAATGTTGAATATGCGTTTGTTGGCACCAGGTTCATATAATTTTGAAGTCACCAATTTCTCCACAGCAAAGACAACACCGTCTTTCCCACGAAGGCCGATTGCAGTTCCACTATTTTCTACTGCTTTCACTGCATATTCCACTTGAAAGACACGACCATCCGGCGAAAATTGCGACGCCGACAAATCATACTGTTAACATGAATATAAATTGAATCTAAAGTATTAAAGTAATTCGGAATAAAGTACACATACCCCTGTACCAATCGAGCTCATATTTGTAAAAGATATTACAAATTCCCAATTAACAAACCTGCAGGTTAAAAGCAATTTTCAGAATGACTTAGCAGCAAGCATAAACTGCATGATAATCGAAAGTTGTGTCATTTGCTGTTTTCATAATTTCAATAATTCGATTCTAGCGCCACCATTTAATTGTGTATTATTGTGAACCCGATTTTACCGAGTATTGGACTTAGAATTTAGAAATTGTTCATAATATATCAACATTTCCCTGAATTTAAGAAATTCTTCTGTTTAATTTCTTACAAATCAATGGCAAAAGAACTCAGCACCCTTTTGTACAGCAAAAATGTTACAGGAGACTCCAGCGATTTTTTTTACAAAATTTCCTGAAGTTACTAATTATTAAAGAGCAGTATAATGGAGCAAAGGAAAATGATACACATTGAATACATAATAGTAAACCCTGTGCCGTTAAATAACTGCTGAATTAAAGAATTAGTTATTTTCCTTTGCCCTGATTATTTGTACGGAAGTTCAACCATGTTCGAAGTAGAACGTTTGCTTAAATCTAATATCACAAAGTGCATGGCCCATTGTTTTAATAAGTAAATTTCATAGGCACATTTCGCATATAAAATTAAAGTCGATTATATCGCTCAGTTCTTAGGCAATTTAGGAATGCCTATTACATGATTTAAGAGTGCAATTGTACAATTACTTAATTTAAATTCAACAACAATCGTCAATCAGTCTTTGCCAATCCAATATGGATTTTGTACTTGGCATTAAGATGCAATTCAGTGTTCGTTATTCCATGTAAAACCGCCAGAGAAGTAAAGTTTAAATAAAATGTGCCCTATATACAGAGAATTAAAATATGATTGAATGAGGATTATACCTATGACAGACTAACAAAAAGAGGCGCAAATACATCAACCAACTCAATATAAAAATAAATACAAATAAAATTAACAAGGTAATTCGGGTTGTTTGTTCGCATTAGACAAATAAAAATCATCAAATTATTTTTTCGCACGCATATTTTTTATCTTATAAGATACAATCTTCTTTTGATCCTAAATCCGGGAGCGGAAAGCGGTTGATACGTCATTCTAGCGTAGTCGTAGCCGTTGACTCCTTAGAAGACCGTGTTGTTCTTGAATGTGTGCTACCTAATGTTATTTGATACGACGTAAACTTCCTGACTTGGCGTGCGCATCTGTTACACTTATTCAAACGAAGAAGAAATGAACTACAATACATGTGAAATAAATTGTAGATACTCGAATGTTATAAAACCAATCATCATCGATCTCCCACTTGCTCGAATTACTACGACACGTTTTAATTAGTGTCGAGAGCGATGCGATTCGTCGCGTCGATCGCGCTCCCGTTCTCGTTCCCTTTCGCCATCACGCCCGCGTCCTGAATCACGTTCTCTGTATCTTTCGTCATAGTAGCGCGACTTCGCCGAATCTGCTGCTGCTTCAGCGCCGTCCGGAGGAGACTTGTTTCTCGGTCTTGACACCCTGAGACAAAGTAAATGATAAAATAAGTCGAGATCGTAATGGTTGTTGGTTATTAAAATGAAAACTATATATTACCTGTCGTCGGTTTCTCTGTCTCGATAGTCACGTTCACGCTCCCGTTCGCGCTCTCCTCGACTCCGCGATCGATCCCGCTCGCGTTCTCGCTCCCTATAATTGTCCGCATAGTAGCGGTCGCGGTCCCGATCACGATCTCGCTCCCGATCGCGATCGCGACTTCGCTCCCGATACCGAGACGAGGAGCGTTCACGGCGTCCACGTCGATGGGATCGCTCTCGTGAGCGAGACCTATCTCTTCGGCCAGAACTGTAACTCTTATCTTCCACGCCTCGTAGCGTATCCTGCAGGGACGTGATGAGAATCTTGCATCGGTCGTCACCGGCCACCTTGGATTGCTTGATGAGCGAAATCGCCGTGACAAGCGTTTCAATGGCGCTAGCGTATTCGCCAGCGGCGGCGTCGGAGACGGCACGCGCAATTGCCGAACTCGAAACGGTGCGATTCCTCGACATGATATCTTCGAACTCCTGGTCGCTGATCGGTGGCATATCGTTACGATGATCTCCAGAGGGACCACCGCCATACGCTGGAGCCATATTTGCCGGCGGGCCATAATGACCTGGTGGGGGCCCGTTGTTAGGCCCTCCCATTTGTGGCCCATGTGGGCCGTGAGGTCCTTGTGGCATGCCATGATGCGGAGCCATGCCCGGTGGGCCTCCCTGCATTGGATGCCCCATATTGGGCATAGGGGCTCCTTGGTTGAAGAATGCAGGATTTACGTGTGGGGCCGGACCTTGATTTGGCCCTTGTGGGGGCCCATTCGGTGGGCCTCCCATTGGTGGTCCACGTGGGCCCATGTTCGGGCCTGGACCTTGCATGTTCGGTGGGCCCTGAGGTGGGAAGCCTTGATTCATTGGTGGCCGATTCCAGTCAGGACGTGGTGGACCTTGTGGAGGCCCCTGATTGGGCATGCCTCGAGGCGGGCCCTGCATCTGCGGGGGCCCCTGGAACTGGTCATTATACTAAGATAGACGTTTTAAAAGATTCTAGGTATCGATTACTTACCATTGGACGTCCTGGTGGGCCTTGTGGGCCACCAGGGCCTGGTGGCCGCATAGGACCCATGTTCGGACCAGGACCGTTCGGTCGTGGCCCATTCCACTGCGGCTGCTGGAATCGTATATTGTTCTGGTTCATTTGCGGGGGGCCGTTAAAACCAGGTGGTGGACCCTGCATGCGTGGCCCGGTAGGACCGGGGCCCTGCATACCGTGTTGCATTGGCCCGCGAACCGGCGAATTCATCTGCATTCGAGGCGGATAATTCTGGTGCGGACCTGAGGATATAGGATGGTTAGCTTGACCAGGATGCTGCCCGCGTGGGCCGTTGTTATTGGGAGGCGTGGGTCGCGTTTTGGACTGACTTTCAAAATTACTTAGGGCTTGCTTTGTGGGAAGGGTGACCACAGGATTCTGGTTGTGAATCTGCTGTTTGGGTAGCCTATCCATGCACATTCGCATGCTGTTTTCAGATCCCATTGAAATGACACAGAAGCCTTTGCTCTGGCCATTTGGACGATGCTCAAAGAACTTAACCTCATTAAAATCTGTTACACCAATCTCTCGTACTGCATTTATAATGTCTTGATCTGTAGTCCACTACAAGCAATAAAATTGAATAACATTGAAATCCAAGTCATCAAATGGTAACAAAAAGCACACTTACCCATGACAAATTGCCCACATATAACTGGTGCCTTCTTCCCAAGGTACTAGCAGTAATGTTGTTACCTTGTGAAGGGTATATTGAGCCATTTGTCTCTTCAGGACTTGTGTTTGATGTAGGTTGTTGGGAGTCCACTGATTCAGAACCATTGCCTCCAGCCGCTGGTGTTGCAATCACGTCATCGTATAAATCCACATTATCACCAGCGAATTCGTCCTAAAAGTGCAAGAGGTGTGAGTCGACAGCGGGAACATTAGAAGCACGATTCAATGGGCGATTCTTTGCAACCGGCAACCACACAAGCCATGGAAACGTGTAAATAGACGATGCACCGCCACCGGTTATGGGAGCTAGTCGCCGCCGCCGCATAATTACTTAATAAAAAGTTTACCTGTACGAAATCTTGGTCAATATCGTCCGCATATAAATCTATATCGTTGTCAGCCATTCTGGCGGCACTACACAACTAACGCAAACATCAATATGGCCACAGAAACGCGACGAATATAAGCAGAAGCACCAGAAGGACGCAGCATTAGTTTGGGTTCTTGCCGCTTACCAAAGAGTGTGCTTAAGTAGCGTGATCTACCGTGGAGGGAGAATGTCTGGAGAGAGCGCTAACTCGAAAAAGTGTCTATTTACATAAGGGTCATAAAAGGTTCTTCGTGGTCGCTCAGTCAGTGGCGTCGGAGTAGTGTGCTAAAANAAATCTCAAAATGACAGTAAATGACAGAAAAAGACCTCTAAACCTGCTTTGAAGGCCAAACGAAAAATTTACATGGCAAGAATAGGTAGCGCTACCTCCAGACCTACTCCCTCCACGTGATCTACAAACTCAATTCATGTCGCAAAGGTTACTTATGACACTGAGGGCGCTGCAGCAGTAATTTTCATAAATTTTATATGTTTAACACATCACATAGATGGAGCGCACATGCATTGCAACTTTGCTATTTTAGATTAAATTTGCTTTATAAAGTTAATTCGTCTTAATTTTAGCAAGCGGGAGATTTGAAACAAAATACATCTCTTCGCAATTCCATCTTATCAATGAGATAGGGAACAAAATACATTTTATTACAATACTACTATATATTTACAATAAAACGCTATTATTTAGACATCAGATTCTTGAACATAAGTCTTAACAAGATTTGTCTTTAAACAAAATGAAATTCGAACACAATTCATTTTGCCATAGATTGTAATATATCTCATTAATTAATTATTAAATATAGATTTATATACTTTTATACCTCTTTTACTGCATGTGTGATGATAGCTCACGCCTACAATTTTATAATGTTGTTATTAGTTTCGTCATGATGACGCGTTAAACCAAAGATGAGCGTTCTTCGCAACGAAAAAACGCCGTTAGCTTAATGCGAACTGTCCCACGCGCAAAAATACTTAACGATGCAGAACAGAAGAACGCTTTCTGCTTACTGTCCTGGGTATAGTTCTACGTTACTCACTTCGAAATGATGGTGTTTCAGGCTTAAGTCTAGCGAGTTGCAATGTTTTGAAAACTTGTTAACAATGGTCATGATCAAAATTGAATTGATTGATTAAACGACAATATAAATACAACGTGATATTATTCAGCAACAAATGCGTGGTTTTTCAATTGATTTGTTGTTCAGTTACAGTATATAATCGTTGTTTCGCGTTCGCCTCTGTGCACACAGATTCATTTTCACGGCTGCTGTTTTATGTATGGTCCAGTAACATCCCAATCATTCCCCATTCTCAGTTCAATTAATAATATTTGAATGCTATAATGTAGAATAACGTAGTTATTAGGTGTCGTTATGTTACACGTTGATGATGATGATAATGAAGATGAGATTAGTTTACATTTTGATTATTTTTGTTGGCTATTACACACAACAGACCATACCAAACGAATTAAGTTCACAACACAAGACGTTGGGCTCGATTTATGCAACAAATAAGTAATTCCGCATCGTGTAAACGTGTTTGTGTGTGTCTTGTGCAAGAAAGGAGATATGCAAGGTTGTTTCTGTACACAGTAATTAATAAAAAACGAGTTGATTTTCGCCTGGGCGTACTACGAACGAAACAAATCTCTAGACAACGAAAATACATCCGCAAGATAATTTCTCGCGCGCCAATTATTATACAAAGAACTGGCTGTACAGACGCGAAAATTCTGACTAATAATTATTGTTATTGAATCGCGCGCGTTCAGTACGTTTTCCGCATCGAATAGAACAATACGTTTTAAATATACTCTAGATATTTGCATTGCATAAACACGTAATATTTATATATAAATATATCCTACTGCCGTTCAAGAGATAGAAGAGTCTTTTAAGTGTTTCGTAAAAATTAATTAAGTTTCATTTCGTCAGTTTCGCTAAAGCACTCGGCGAAAGTGTTTTTATTTATTTTTGAAAGGTTTAGCAATTTTGCCTGTTGCATTGTGTCGCATTGTTTCGTGTGAGTCGTCGAAACCCGTAATACTGAAATAAATAAAAAATTACGCTCTCAATGCTTCTCGATTTGCTACAAAAATAAACAACTTCAATTTATAATAAAGGGATTCGCTTGATACTTTTTTGTTTTGTTTTGAGAGTGTTATGTTTAATGGATGAATCGCTGAGAATAATAACTATACACGATAATAAGATATGAACGATGAACAACGTTGATGATGATATTACGCCTAAGCATAAACACTCCATGCGTCGTCGGTGATCGCAATCAAGGGCTCAGTGCGAATTTCGGTGGCATGCACACGCTAATACTCTTTGTCTCTTTCGCAATGGATGAATTATTGTTAATTTTTGGTATCGACACAATTCGAACGACGATCAAAAACGATGCATAAGATCCACCTTAAGGATGATTCCATGACATTCGGCCGCATCTTTCATGTTTTACGCTCTCCTCGCAAGTTCTCTCATCATATTTTGTAATATTCTGTAGTACTGAAAACACACTCTAGTCTGGCACATGAGTATATATAGACTTATATAAGATATTATTACACACTAAATGATATCACAACATTATGGAAACTTTGAATGTTTTTCTCTTTTTCTCCCTCGTTTTTCTTTTATTTCGTTTGTGTTTGTTTGCTCGCTTAATTTACACGCGGTCGTTTTCTTATGCATATTGGCTTCGTACTCTGTCTTATGTTCATGGCATTTGCCAATTTTTTCCTTCTCTTGATTTTCTGGGTTGGTTTATCGTATTGCAGCAATTTTTGAACAATTAACGTTTGTTATACGCTTACTTCTTACGTTACAAACAAGTACGCGCCGAATAATTGGGCATACTATATTCGCGCGCGCGTCGTTTCCATTAATTTTACTTCTTTGTTTAGGTATTCTCAGTATTATGCATATTAATAACTAATTGTTGCACCAACATCACGCCCTTTACTCCTTGCAATTCTATACATAATTCTGCAGACTTCAGTGCAGTTACTGTTCTTAGTTGATAAGATTCAGTTATTTGTTCCTCTTCACATATCAGTTCATTGAAGAGATTTTGACCTTGCAATTATATTTTGTAGAAACTCTCTCATCTCTGTCATATCCAGACTTCTTCTATTCTTCATACTTATTAGTTAGTATGATTTTGGTTCATCCTTTTAAATGCACCAGCCCTGTGTTATCAATCAAACTTTATTTGTTGTTAGTCCACCTCTATCTCAGTTCATCAGAGGTATTTTCATGAAGTAACGATCCTTGCTAACACTATTATGTCCAGATTTCAAAATGCTGTCCCATTTTTAGTTCCACTTTCAACCATTTGTCCTTCCATTCATCCATCCTATGCTTGTACGCTTCTCGTTTGCGCCCGCTCTGCTTCGCTTGCATTTCGTTTTGTTTATTAACTATATTCATATATTTATTAGTATTAAGCTAGGAGCATTCTCAAATGACGAGTGTGCCGCCGCAAACGCGTGTCAACACAACCGTTTCGTTTCCTTGATCTCGCTCAATGTACAGATACAATGGGTGTAAACGTGTCTTCTGCCTCCCCTTTCGCAGCGTCCTCTTAGAGTATGGTACAAGACGCAGAGCAACAACTACTATTTCCGCCTTTACTCTTCTGTCGTTGATCTGCAAAAACAAATTGCAATTAGTCGGAATTCATTCAGCAGGTTTTCATTATGTTTTTTCGAGATGCGCACCTTGTGAGTTAGGCTCAGGTAAATTTTCTCTAGGAACCAAATGCATGACTGTCGTTTTGCCGTACGGAAGGCCTAGCGCGCCTAACGTGACGTTGCTGTGCAGAAAGCGGCCCTGGTAGATGAGCCGCAGAATTTCCGCCTTGGAGACGGCTTCCTGGCGCCAATCTGCAATCAACATGAAGACATTAGTATGATACCATTCAGTGCAACTATCTTGCTGCGAGGAGACGCCTTATTTGCAAACGACAACCAGTCTTGAATGTTTGTTGCGTTGTTGGATGGTCTTGCGAACTTGTGGTGGTTGTACTTGTACGGCATTCAGCGCGATAAAACCTCTCAAATGTGCTTCGCCGCATGCAGTAAAGCTGACCTAAATATGGACTTCTTAAAAGTAAAACTTCCACCAGCCAGCAAGCCATTGCAATGTATTGCGCAAAGGTCGGTCGAGGACAACGCACAACATTGCTGCGAGCAGGCTTGAATTTGTGGCTTAGGTGATTTACTCCTTGGTGGCTCTCACCACGATTCGCGATAATTCGATCAGTTGTAATTCAATTAGTTTCCTATTTCATTCGCGAGTCAGCTAGTTTGCCTGCAAACGCGTTGTTTTTGCTGTTTTTCTGATTGATTTCTAGTTGCGTTACGTAATTACCCAGAAATCGCAATTCTAACCGGAAATAATAAGGCATTGTTATTGTTCTATGAAATATATTCAATAACTTCAGCAATTTTTTACTTTGTATTTAGTCATCAATGCAAAAAGTATATAGAATGAGTTTTTAAATAGACTTAATTTATTAATTCTCAAACTTTGATAAAAGTTTTATTCAAGGAAGATTATAATTTTGGAAAACTTTTATTCTTTATTTAATTGGTGAAATCGAATGATATAAACGTTGTTTCCTCGTTGCACGAAATTATAACGCAACAAAGGTAAACTTCCATGAAATCGTAATGATTGTGATTTCATTTTACTGATGACTAACAATAAAAACAAAGGTAGCATTAGTCAGAGATGTGCGCGCAAAATGCGTCGAGTTGTGTGTGCGTTTGGCAAATGTAAAAGCTTGCGCCGAAAGCAAAGGGAAAACGATGGACAATTTTGTGCGGTCTCGGAGCGCGCAAAACATTCTGCGCGCGCTGTCGTTATTACCTTCGGGCCAATTTTCGAAAACGTGTTGGGCAATGTCCCCCGCCGACTCGCTGGGACTGAACAAGAACTCCTTCGTCTTGCCGCTGACCAGAATGAGTCTCAAGTTGATCTGCAACACAAAGCAAAATAGCAAATGAAGTTTCGGTTTCGCTTTCACTACGGTTGCGCGCGCTACATAATAAATTATACGCGATTTGTTGCTGGCGCACCGAGGAACGCAAGAGAGCAGCGCCGACGAAGAGTCGAGGCTGCTGTCCTGCTGGTGTGTTGATGGTTGTTCTTCAGCAACCAACAACCAACCATCCGATCGGTCGGTCGGTGGCGATTTCGCTACCGACGCGCATTATTTTGCCCATGCGATGTAGCAACTAATTTGTATTCGGCGCGTTCGTACACATGTATAAGGACGCGTTCGCGCGCGGCTGACTGAAGAGAAGAAGCCGAAGAAAGGAAAGAGACGCGAGGGAAAAAACGACGAAAATATGCTCGTTTCGTGCGAACGAGGCATTTGCGTTCGCGATCGGGCTGCTGGCCGTGGATGGTTTTTATGCGTGCCGCCAACGTTACCACTCAAATAAAATATTTTAAAGAGGCTTGCGTGCGTCCTCCGCATCGTTCGGTTGGTGGGATACTCCACTGGCATACAATTCGACTTCCATTCGAATCGATAAGCCCATCAGAATTGGTGTCGTTGTAATCTCCAACATATCTAATGCCGTTCATTATCGAAGCGGGCTAAAAATACGTTCGACTCCACTCTTTTTTTTTAAATCAATGATTACTTGCGCGAACTTTCCGTGATTAATTTGATTCTACTCATCCGCGATCATTCGACTTCAACGCCGCTCATTATCGATGCCAACAACAAATTCTATACCGCTTTTGTCGCACTTTGTGCAAACGCACTTTGAAAACTTTGTGCAACATCCGCTTGCCGCAAGTTGCAAGCAGGCAACGCGTATTTTATTACATCGTCAACACGAAGAAGACAAAAAGGAAGAGCCGGAATGAGGCAGTGCGTTTCACTGCGCAGACAAAGAACAAAACGACACGACTTGCTGCACGCGGAATTGGAACTGGTTGTTGTTGATGATGATGATGATGAAAACATAAGCGGAACACCATTACAATTGCAATTACATCGGGCCGTTCGCGCAGCTCTTCAATTGATATGCAATCAATACAAATAGAATAGCGTTCGGGCGGAATCGAATCGGAGCACTCTCGAAAAGCGGCCAGCCATCGACGAAGCATTCGCACACTGATTGTCTGTTCGCGCATGCATTTGCACTTAATTACAATCAATTATTAAATAGGAAATGCCATAATTGATGGTTGCACACATCCATTGCTCGTTCGCTTGCTTGCGAGCTCCCATCGTTCATTCTCTCGTTCGACCATCGTTTGTTTGCTCCATTCGAAGTAAACCAACGAACAATGTTGTTGTGTGTGCATTTTTGCGGCTGGAAGACGTAACGCAATAAACGCACATTGTCCGTTTTCTCAGACAGTTTTATTGGCCAAATTAATTCCACTCATTGAACGCTTATGAAACGTTTTTACAATGGAGCTTACTTAACATGTGGGACACGCTAATGATAGTGATAAGGAGAACCTGAGAAATCATGTTCTTCAAATCAACCTTCCGATAAATATCTAGTCAAAACAGATAAACTAATTTGGAATCACAGTCCAAGAACAACACAAAGCATTTCTTATCGAACTTTTCCATTAGAACTGTTCAACATGTATATTTCAAGTTGAAAAGAATTTATATTATAAAATAAAGCGACGAATTGAAATTTGTTCAATTACAGGCAATTAAAATGCATTTCTATACAACAAATTGGTGTTAATAATGTCACTAATTTACTAATTGAATACGACGACGACCTTTATGCATTTGGAACGTAGAAAAGCAACAAAAAAAGCGCAAGGCACATACATACGAGCAGCTTAATTGAGATTAATTACGACGCCATTAGAATCATCAGCAGCATCGCGTGTAATCAGCATGGGGAATTGTAAAGACACTTAAATCGTCTAATTGCTAAATAAATACCAGCAAATGGCACAAATGCAACCCGAATATCCAAGCGCATCCAAACCCATCAAGATAGAAATGCATTATTCAACATTACATAGTGATAATAGCTATTGAATAACAATAAACCGACAAATTTTTCTGGTGCCAATCGTGTCACAAGTACAGTTGAACAAAATTAATAAACAACAACGATATTATTAGTGCATTAGTATGCTCAACTTGTAGACTAATTTTCAATTCGTCACTTCCTCAATTCCTTGTTGGCTACGCCACCTAAGAAACGCCAACAACCGAAACGTTTAATATCGTAATAAAATTGTCGCTCATTAATATTTCACTAGGCATCGCTTGATCCTATGGCTGCTAATGAGCATGGCGAATAATCCGCCCAACAACCGCCACGTTGTTCTCCGTATGACGTTCGCTGAATTTATTTGTTATTGTCTGCTCGCGATGATTTGGATTGAGATTTGTTTCGGAAAAAAAAGCCGTCGATCTCGTATGGAATTTAACCGCGCGTCAGGCGATGAAAACCAGTTTGTACCTGGCCGAGAATGTTGCTGTCGACTCTCTGGTGGAAAAACAAAAATAGCAAACTGCAACCACAACACAACGCAATGTCCTGGTAATTAATTTCTTTCCATGGATAAAAATAAACCGTGTGTGTGCACAAAAAAGGCGCTCGCTCAACGATGTTGTTACCACCTACCGGTAGTTTCTTCCTCTTTTGCCAGGCCCAACTTTCTTAGCTCGAATATCCATGCAGATTCCGTTCTAGGCGAGCGAAACTTTCACGTATCGAATGACTCCGGTGGTAATTTATCAAGTCATCGTGTACAAACAGATTTTACTTGAAGACATAATGGTTCAAATCATGACTTCATTGCTCTTCGATCAATTCTACAACTGCTCAAGAAAATTGTAAAGAAACTTCATGTTATTTGTTGATATCTTCATGCAAAATGTATCATGCAATTTCACTTGAGGTTTCTCACGATTACATCCAATAAATTAGAAGATTTCTATCCAACGTAAACAAAAAATGATGTATCCTTATTTTGTTGTTAATGGTTGCTTTTTCGGGCAGGAGCTAATTTCATATTTCGTCCACGAAAATATCACTTTTATGGAGCTTTTATGAAATATACACCTTTTACGGTTCAGATTAATCGGCGATTTCGTCTTGGGCCAAATCACACACCGGCCCAAAATTTCGTGTCAATTAAATGGGAATGTTGCTTGATGCCCTGCAATCAAGCCCCAAAACACATTCGAAACGCTCCGAATTCAAAGGTTTATTGTAGGTTTGCGTGTCGCAATAGTATCGGGCACAAACAACAATGGCATTTGACGTGAAACGTGAAAAACGCCGAAATTATCCCACGAATGGACGAAATATTCTTTCGTATTTGGCCCAAAGGGTTCACATTCCAGACGAAAATTTGTTTTTTCACCAATCAGGCAAAAATACTAGCATTTTTCAGCAATTTGAATTCCAAATGTACCATATTACAAAACTAGCAAATTCTGAACTTGCTTGTAGTTCGATAAAGAAAGAAAAATAAAGAACATCTTCAGCTGCACTAAAGATGTTTACTTTACTCCTGGTTACGTATTTAGTACATGATCGTAATTGGATTTTCCATATGGATCATCATCCAGGCTATTCCCAGCTCCAAAATATCGCGCGCACATAAAGAAGAACCGTTCGGAACGTTGCCACGTCTATTTAGTATAACTACTTAGTAGAATGGCGAACAAAGAACTAAATTTAAATTTAAGCGTCACTTATGAATATGAACCGTTGTCGCATGTCAGAGATGTTCATCACGTACATTTTCAAACACAAACTCTGTGCAAGATGAAGTACTCGTTTACTAATTACTTGTACTTCTTTATGAATCATGCTCGGTGCGTATTACAGTAGCTAACATTATTATGCCAGATGATAATAATAATCAAGGCGGAAAAATTATAAATATAAAAAACAACAAAAGTGCGTTGAACTTTTGATACCGATTTTGTAAACGCTCCACTTGCACACCAGTTCCGACGACTTTAATTGTTGTAAACCTCTTAGCGAAACATAGAACAATAAAGCGCCAAAGCTAACGGAACTAAAATCGCCCGTTTTTTTCTGTTCATGCGGTCGCAATTACGTTTTTATTTATTTTTTTCTTAATCAATATGGGATCCAAACTTGTTGAGTCTTTTCCTAGGGTTTTTCCGGTCGTTATACCAGAACTCTTTGCGTTGGTCTACTTGGTAACGTTAAAAATAACCAACAGTTCTAACAATTGGAAACATTCGAATGGTGTTTCCTAGTGACTCTTATTGCTTATTAGAAACTATTGAAAATATTACGATTTATAAAATATGTAGTAATTAAAACCACGCGATAATCTTATCGAGGTTTTTCCTAGAATAAATGGGAAAATACACAATGTTATGTATTTTGATTAATAATGTTCCTTGATTTGACCGCTTTATTAGATATATCTTGTGGAATCCCCAATTATGTTACAATGATGAGTAACCATGTAAAGTAGTACAAATTGAGATTGTAGCCTTGAAAAAGAAACCTGAAACCATATTTTCAGCAACACAGGAAGATAATCGCGCTAAATGTGCAAATATTAAACAATAGCATCTCCGGGAACAAAAAGCTACCAATGAACAGCACATCCTCTTCTGCAGCTCGACAGACACAAGAAGAACTAACCAGGGCGCATCTCGTGCTTACTTGGTAAATACGCTTTATGAGTGAAGATACGGCGAATGTGCACTGGATTCTGCCACCATATTCTCCCGATTGTCTCTGCCAACTAGGCGAGAGCAAAACTCTCTTGTCGCCACCATCGTGAGCCAGCCATCATGTTGGTTGTGTTTGTATATCAATGGCTTTCGCCTCCTGCATGGTTCCTCCTGCATGCAGCTCGAGTGTTCGTTCGCTTGCTTGCTTATTACATGTTGCTCATTGTTACAACAGTAGTAACAAGCCAACAACTAGTAATACAAGCACGAAAGCAAGCAGCAGCAGTAGCAACAGCAGAGCAAACGGCCGACCGAACGAACGATGGGTTGTTTGAATGGCTTGGCGGCTGCTTACCATCCGCTTCAGACTCTCGTCGAATGCGCAATGTTTAACAAACTTGATGACGACAAGAGTTGCCGGCATTTATTGTTCACTCCGAGTGCTATTCTGTTGCTGGTGCGTCTTCCAAATCGCAATCGCGTTGTTCTTGTCTGGGTGTCACTCGAATACCCTCAGAATGATGGTTTGAAAAGGGTACAGTTCCATGGGTGGACACTTTTTGAAAGTATGGTCCCGATTATGTAGTTTGCGAAAATTTGAAACTAATGGAACCGCTAAACCATATCGATCGCTAATTCAATAACAATTATTCATCATCATTTTTGTTATGAAAATATTGCTGATGAATTTGAATGTTTGAAGATGCATTCCACGCTCACTCGTCGCATTGCAATGTTTAGATTGTTTACAAAAAGCATCGGGGCAATAATTAACAGAATTCAGCAGCGCTGCATAATTAGCAAACAATGAGGCCCAATGCCGCGCTCGGTACGCGCCTAATTATGCCGTTCAAATATGCAACGAAACGCACATTGCAGTGCACAACTGCCATCATGGAATGCTCCCTTGTTTTCTCGATTCTGCTATCACAACATACCATGTTCTGTCCAAACAACCGCAGAAACGGAGGACACATGGAAAGAAATTTTAATCAACACACAAACATCTGACTACTCGCTACAATCAAGCAATTAGCGCGCGAGGTTAGTTGGACGAGCGAATCGCTGAGTTATAATTGAGAGGCTTTAGGTTAACTTGGATTTATTGCCACCCGCACACAACGCGCCCGAAAGTTAAATGGCGAAACTTGGAAATTGCTGATTTTTCGATAAGCGCGCATAATGCGAATTTAATTATAATCACAGCAATCAGCGCGTGCTAAACGTTTGCGCGCGCGGAAATTTCAATTTGGACTTCACTCATTTCCGGTTTGGGGACTTTCACTTCAACTCAACGCAATCCTTTTTGAAAATATCGTTCGAAAGAGTTTCTTGCGCATCATACTACAAGTTTTGCAGATGTTCATTTGTGCACGCAAACAAAACGAAACAGAAGAGTTCAAATGAATGTCCGAATGTTGGGGAGCAGAAGAACGACGGAGTTGGAATGAAAGAAGCGCATAATTTATATTATTTCTCACTTCTTGGTGACGCTGACGTATCTCCCTCCGATGAAGAGCCGCCCTTCAGTCGTCAGCGTCGTTGCGAATTGAATAAAACTCTGATTAGAAGCGGCGGGCGGGCGTTCAAGGGGGCTGCTATCGAACGTTCCGTTCCAAAGGGCGCATAAAACACACCCAGCAGACGACAGAGGCATAAAACGAACCAGGACCTGAAAAGCGTCCGTCACATCCGCTCATATTGACGTCGCTCCAGAAGAGGAACATCGCATCGAGCGAGGCGTCAATGCCCTTAATGATATCAAACTGCGTTTTGACAACACCAAACTTGAATGAAGGGTGGTTCTATTATATTTTATGAGTTATTCTGTAAATTTTCGTCTCTATGCCCAAGGATGAAGTTGTCATTAAGATGTCCTATTCTGAACAATTGAAGGTACCATTTGAGAATCAGAAACTAGCTACTGAGTGGTCTTAGGTGCTTCAGACAACTGAAGGTGAACCTTCAAGGAGTGGAACTAGAAACCACCATCGAAAGTAGATGGAGGGTGTTCCAAATTCTTCCATCCAGAGTACACCGCAAAATTACAATAAAAGTACATCCCTAGACTTTCTGAACTTTCTTCGAGGTTTAACTAGCTAGAAGAGTGTTAAGGAAACGAGGGCTGCAAAGGAAATGAAACGAACTGCCTTTGATATTACACGATAAATCCACTAACACGGTTCATACACCCAACTTTTTTCCTCTTTGTTGTTAGCTCGGAACGTCTTTGGAACGTTGTGTGTAGCTGTCGAGTAACACAATATTCCTCTAAGCAACCGGAGGATTTGTAACTAA
The DNA here is from genome assembly GCA_030264555.1 of Aleochara sp. GC000083. Classification (NCBI taxonomy): domain Eukaryota; kingdom Metazoa; phylum Arthropoda; class Insecta; order Coleoptera; family Staphylinidae; genus Aleochara; species Aleochara sp. GC000083. The sequence continues at coordinate 18,256 of JARJDZ010000616.1, forward strand.
CTGGGCATCGCCATCAAGATCATCATCATCTTGATAATCGCGACGAAACCGGGTCAAGACGTGCACGTCATACCATTGCTTCCAACGCGCACTCTACTCCACAATCTCATTCTTTTTCGTCTCCTTTGCCTTTGTATGTCGCGTTTTTTCCTCGAGATACCAACGAACCAACAGCCAGTAAACGCGAAGAGGTACGTGTAGCGTATTAGGCGACTTAGCGCAACTTTTCAGAGAATTCAAGCGCACAACGAATTGGGAGCGAAGGAATTACTTGCTTGGTTTGATGAGACAAGACAAGAGACTTTTTTTCCGACAGTGCGCTCCATTAAAATCTATGACAATACAAGATGCAGTCTAGAGCGGATTATGGTCTTACATTACACGTCGAAACAGTTTTGCGGGTATGAACGTACAATGTGGTC
>JARJDZ010000617.1:0-10292 GCA_030264555.1 Aleochara sp. GC000083
ATAATAAAAATCTTACGAGTGGAAAGTGATAAAAAGCACAAAACATGAAATAAATTCACAACGATGATAGCCGCTTGCCGCCATGCACACCAACGCCACAAACGCCGGCAAACTCAAAAGGACATGCGCACAATGAAATAAATCTCGAGCGGAACCGAATTACAAAAAAAGAGCAACTGGGAGCAAAATTCTACGAACATGGAATGAACGCTCACTCCGCATCGCTCATTTATTTGCTAGATTTTGCAGATTTACTTGGAAACGGCGCTGCGATGCAAACACGGAATGTGTCGGAATAAATTACATTTTAAATTACAGAAATAGAGTTGAAAACGTAACGACGAAATCTCCCGTGTACACAAACCGCAATTTAAATTAATCTATTTGCACTGAGCGTTCACGAGGCTATTTCAATACGAGCTATAATAAAGTAAAAATTCGTGTTGAATAAAAGAAAAAACTAATGTACGCGCATATTGAACCGCTACCATGAAATGTTATTTAACACAAGAGACATTCGACAGACATGGATTACAAAACGGATTGTGCTCACAATCATTTATGAGTCCAGTGCAACATATCTCAATTAGCAAACAAGTTATTAATTAACGCTTATTACTAGTTGTAATCCGACGTGTCTATTCCAACAATCTACGCGTGGGCTTCAGGTGAGCCACAAACAGACACACATGACAATGAGCAGCGAAGTGGTAAAACTTTGCGCAGACACAAAACAAGACTAATTAATCACTTGATGAGTTATTGCCATGCTTACCTGATCCCCTTGCATTGCAGAAATAACATGTCATTAGCACACTAATGATCAAAGCTATTACTATTGTTCACAAGTTTGCAATTAGTTGAGCCACAAGTATTCACTTAATTGGTTGCTACAAGTTCAACACTGATTAGAACTGTCATTAATTATTCGCTTATGGACATCATCGTAGGCAACCCACATTTCAGCATTTCACTATGTTAACACAGACTTACTCTGTTGTTTTAACTTTTTTGAAGCGTAGCTAAATTGACTCCACAATTGAATATCAAGTAATTATTAATACCATTAGTGGTTGCAATTGACGCAATAATATAATTATGTAAATTGCACACTAATTGAATTGTATAACTTGATACATTTTATTAATTCAAAATAGATAATCAAATGATAAAATCAATAGCAGAACCAATCTAGGTAAACAATGTTAATTATACACAATGCATGGCAATTATCATCTAAAACAATTACAACATGTTATTCATGAATAAAACAATACTACGCCTGAACAATAGGTTACCCATCCAACATGTACGAATGGCGCTGGTTGTATACATTTAGAAAATGGTAATTTCTGAATATCAATTAATTGTTGACCATTGCTGCTTCGTTTTAATATCATATCATTGTGAACACGTTATCTGAGCTTTCAAATAGCTGCTGAAAGGGTGATAAGGGTAGGAATTATTGATACGTTTAAGTGTTGTCATGGAATAATTGCCTTTTCATTTTTCATAAGGCAAAACCATTATTCTTTAGTTGATAAGCCAATCAACTCTTCAAGGGCTCACTGTACTTACTCCAGGAACGACGTCAACATATTAATCTGCTTTGAAAACATCCGGTTTGAGTTGTAGGGGTTTTGTTTTTCTTTGGCAATAAACATGCATGTGTTTCTAGACTGTTCAACATTGATTTGCTCTCCGAGGGAGGTGGCCAAAAAGAGGTGCATTCAGTCGGTAAGCTTGGCAGCCTGCATCAAAGTGCGCAATTTGCATTCCAAAAGCATATTGTTATCAGGCGGTAAGCCCAAACATGCTCGTAGGATATTTTCGATGCACATTCGCTGTTTGAACAGTGAATTGATGACCGGGGTGCCTTTGGGCACCAAAGGCGCCTTGCAAAGATAGCTCAAAATGGCCAGAATAGGATGAAACGTGGAGTAATCCTCATCATCCTCTTGTTTGAACGAAATCCTGGAGCATAATTCAGCGATTATGATCAAATCCAGAATTATAGGTGTTGCCAGTAAGGAATCTTCGCATGTATTATGTACGACGATTGTATTTAAGCCTCCCATCATGATTTCAGAAGTGTATTCATCCATTGCTCGTTTTGAATCACCTAAAAGAATAATGGGAATAATTATGTAAGCTTGAAAGATTTTGGCCGACATTTTGTGAGTTAAAAAACTTACCAACATAGGGAACATATTTGATAACAACGCAATGATCCGGTTTCTCTTCAGGTTTGTACAGAATGCGATTGGAGGCGACCATATCATCAACAACGTTCGATTTCGTTATCTCCTTGGAGCGGAATTGACGTGGTGAACTCAAATTCTTGCCGTCGTTGTTCCCCAGGTGATTGTAGCTCACAATACTGACCGGTTTGATACCAGCCGAAACCAAGAAATCGACGAGGACGCTCTTCAACTTAGTTTGCCCCGACTTGAAGTCATCGCCAGCGATAAAGACCCCATGCTTTTCGGCCAGGTCGATGATGCCTGGCAAGAAAGTATTTTGCGGGGAACCATTGATGTACGTGCAACCGGAAATGATGGCCGCGTACGCAAACAACGACGACGGGGAGATTTCCTCGTGATTCGATTTGATTGCTTCGGTGAGATTCTCAGCGGTATCGTGAATACCTTCGATGATGTCGCAGAAGCGCTCTGTGTTCGCTGTCCAGAGCACGATAACCTTATCGACGCCGCTCCGGGCGCGGAAATCCTTGATGTCATTGCAGATGGTTTCCACCTGCTCGAGTTTATTGCCCATGATCAAATTATTAGCGCGCTCAGCTTGATTGAGAGCAATGAAGTCCGGATCGTAGATTGAAGAACGCGGGGTTTGTGCCTGCAATTCATCTTTCAATTGCTCCAAAAGGAGTGGTTCTAAGACTCCAGCGCGAACGCAAGACTCGTAGAGATTCACGTTTGATATGTCCCAACCATCGAGGATGAGATCGTCGGGTTCTACCATGGGCAGCATGGATTTTAGGGGTACATAGAAGTCATCCCCATTTGAATCTGCCCCCAGACGGAGGGTAGATGCCTGTGTTATCGATCCAAACCTAAAAACAGATTTCTGTAATTAAATTGTCCTGGCATTTTGCAGATTTCTATTTTACATCTTTCTCAACGTTATTTTATTTAAATTTGGTTCAAGTGGAAAACTCACCAATTTGACTCCTGAACGCCTTTCTTGGTGCGCCACGACATCTTGTTCTTATTGGCAATAAGCGCAGCCGTCAGAGTGCTTCCGTTATTTCCGCCCCAACCCACGAGCATGACCCCCAATTTGGGCACTTTGCGTTGCGTCCGGATGTTGAGCACCACATTATCAGGTACTACCTATATTAACATTAGAAAAACCTATTAGTTACAACATTCCGGAAGCGATATGATAACACATTGATCGAATATCATTTCTAGGCAAATTCTAGAATCAAGGTCAGCAAGGAAACTGCTACCCTTGTGTACATTCCGAACAGCTGTGAAATGATTTATTGATTTTCGGAGGTACATACATTTAAAACGGGGCCCCCCGTTTAAAACTGACACATTTGGAAACAAGGAAGAGTCAGGAATGGGAGACACAAGACACGGAGAAAACTTACATTTATTTTTGTTCTGCCATCTTCTAACGGCTCGGTGGACACTTTGGTCGTTGCGTAGACGTACTTGGTGTTGATGCAGTCCTCATCATAATTGACATCGTCACTGTTCACGTGAATCTCCATCGTGAAGCCAGAGCGTCAGTGGCCGATGGTCCAAGGATGAAGCGTCAAGCAGAACTGCGTTGTTGGTCGTGGTAGTTGGGCGCCACGAATGTTCCAGAACGTTCCACGGACCCAGTATCAGTCAGCGTTGGCGGCGGCGCAACAACTTCAAATCGGCGGCACCCCGAATCAAGTACAACTACTGTCAGAAATTCGCTGGAAATTCTATGAATTGTTGCCTGCACGTAGAGCAAACTCGCACTGCCGGCCGATGACGACGTCGACGAAATGTATGGGACCGCTCTCGTGGGGTCCACCTCTTTTATAGTTTGGTTTGCCACCGGTGGCCGTCACCCAAGTAGCATTTATCAGCGTTTCTATATGTTTACTGTTATACCGAATGTTGCTAGCTTCTTGCAGCCGGCCGGCACTTTTGCACGCGCGTTCTCCGCATCACATTCGGTATGCAAATGAATCAGTCGTTTTGCAACAATTGGCTTATTTGTTACAATCGCGGAATGCGATGCCCCAAGCACAGCCAACGTTTCGTTTGCGAGTGCCCAATGAAAAAGAAGCACGACGCTCCAGCGAAAACAAAAGCGGCATTATCTGGCAATTACGGTAAACAACCGGATCAGGTGACGTTCCAGAAGATTCCAGCGCGAATTTTAAGCCCGATTCGCATTGACCTTGGTACTCAAATTCGTAGATATCGTACCGACAATCGATACTTCTCGGATTTCGATTCTTCGTTGATTGTTTCATAAGTGTACGTATTGTTTGTCTCATTGTTGTGAAACTTTCCAGGATATCTTTTCGTGGGGGCGTCCCGTCAAATATGCCTGCGCGTCCCCTGCAATTGTCGGCGTTGAAGCAGCGGGAATATTCCCCTTTAGGGGTTCCAGACGCGCCTAGCAGGGGAGAAGCTCGCGAAGGGGATTTTGCGTGGGGAGACCCTTTAGGGACGCGTCCGCTCCGGCATGACGTGTACGTTTCGGGGGGGCCAGCCCCATCGGGCAAAAATCGATAGGCGCCCTCGGCCGCGCGTGCATTGCGAGTGCGCCCCGCTTCACTGTGCTCCGGCGATGGAACCAGGCGAGGGGGAGCGCCACGAAATGACGCCGAAGCCCCCTTTATTGTACGGCCGCGCCGCAGACGTGCTGGTCCGATTCGCGAAGATTGCGCGCTTAACGCAGCGATTTGCATTCCGTAGAGGTCGCGAATCTCGCTCCGAGTCGCGGTGTCGTCGTGCGGCAGAATGTGGTGTGAGCACGTGTGGGACAACCACCTGGGGAACTTCGCCGAGCTGTTCCAGCGGCTCTATCAGGACAGCGCGCTGCTGGACGTGACGCTCGCCTGTCGTGGTGGCTCGCTGCGAACGCACAAGCTCGTCCTCTCCGCGTGCAGTCCGTACTTCAAGCAGGTCTTCGAGGAGAACCCGTGCAAGCATCCGACCATCATCATGCCCACGGTGGGCAAGGAAGATATGGGGAAGCTGCTCGAGTTTATGTACCGTGGACGTATCACGCTTCCGATGGAGCGCACGCAGGTTATTTTGCGTCTCGCTGCCGACCTGCAACTGAAAGGATTTGATAATTTCGATTCCACTGGAGGTGGCGATGCTGTTTCCGCTGCCACCATTCGGCAGGAGCAGGATTCAGCGCAAAAGCAACAGGTAATCCATGCAGAATGTTGTCGTTTTGTGTTTACTGTACTTTTAGTAAATTGTTTGTCTGTTTAAAAATCTTTGTGAATACTAATAGATTTATGTAAGTGAAAATTTCATGTTTCAGATGCCCAAATCGATATTAAAAAAAGAAGTTATGCCACGTACGTCACCGATTTTAATAACCAGTGAGTACTATCACAACCAAACCTTTGATTAGGAAATATTTCACATTCTGATAAATGTTTCAGACGGCCGGAAAATCGACAAAGATAACAACATATCAAACGAACCTGCTGACGCCGATGAACATTCCGAAGTATGCCATCTCGAATTATATTTGAGGCATTGTCTAATGTGTATGCTTATTTCCTTATCTCCTTCAGCATGATAACGAAGAGCCTGGAGAAAACTACGAATGCGAAATATGCAAGCGAATCTACAAGACGCCCAAAGATCTACAAAAACACAAGAAAATTCATCAGGATAAGAATTTCAGTTGCGAATTCTGCAACAAATTGTAACATGGCAGATACATACTTATGAAGACAATAATGGCAATGATAATTTTAGATTTTCACGTGCCTCTCACTTAATAAGACATCGAAGGGTGCATACAGGTGAACGTCCTTTCAATTGCAGCTACTGTGGCAAAGATTTCGCCCGCCAGGACAAACTGAAACTGCACATTCGCACCAGCCACCAGAAATCGCCAGATTGCTCGACGAATTCGCTGCCCACGAACCATACGAATCTCATTGGCAAACCAAGCGTGCACTTCAAATGCGACCTCGACGAAGATGACTACGATGAGCATGAATCCGAGCAAATGGACGATCACATCACCTTGGAGAGCTTCACCAACGCGGAAAAACATCCCGAGAAACGAGGTCGTGGTAGGCCCAAGAAAATTAAATTGAGTAGCGATGTATTACTCCCGAAAAAACATCGAGGTCGACGACGAAAAGAAGGTATTTTTGACTCATCAATAGACTCCATCGTAGGCAACCAAAGTTACACTAAAATTTTCGTTGTTTTACAGTGGGTAATGAATCAAGTACCGATAATTACGACCTTTCGAATCTACCTTATGGTGATATAAATTACCTCACTATGTCGCCTACAATTCCCATGGAGCCTTTGGTTGAAATCAAAATCAAATCCGATGCTGATATCAACGACCATGAGGCTGATGTGATTAATGATGGTGATGTTGAAGATGATGATGATGATGAAGAGATGAACGGCTGCCAAGAGGGTTCAAGTGCAATGCCTGCGTCCAGTTCGGCCGCATGACCCAACCTAAAAAAACGGGAATTGTTGATAGAATTTAATTAAGTGATTTATGATAATGATACCTGCAAACCCGACCAATCGATTTAGCCATAGTCGGCTTTTATTTATATAAATAGGGTGGATGTATGTATGTGATGTAAATTGTTCAAATATATTTTAATGCACTGGAATTAACTGAATTTAACGGTCCTGATCACAGAACAGCTCTGTGCTCTGATTATTCTGGTAGTTGTCAAACTCGTAGAGGGAGTAATGACTTTACTCCCTATGCTGTTCCAGCATAGATTACTGTCAACACAACAATGTGTTACATGGGTTGCCTATAGTTTGCATCAAAATTTATAATTATTTTTAACTAGAAAACAAATTTCTTTGTTTTGATTTGTTTGTTTAAATCAATTACCAAGCAAATATATAATTATACGTAATGCATTTTGGGAAAAACAAGGTTTTGCTTTGTTCTGTGATTGTTTTTAGATCATATACATCATATGGATGGTTTATATATGAATAATGTCATCAATTTAAAAATAAAAAAGCCCGTATTCTGTTTTGAACTTGAAAGGAAATGTACTTTTGCTATAATTGAATGTGTTTTTTATGTGAATTAGTTATTTTTGTAATTTTATTTGCAAATTTAACCACATGGAGGGGATTTAAGCGTCCATCTTGCCTCCGTTATCCAATGGAAACGAATGGAAACGTACAAAGCGCATGGGGACCAAAAACATGGGGAACGTGGGGAATCGAGCAGGCAAAGGAATAAAACCGTGCGGCAGCGACGCAAAAATGCGGTTGTTGTGTAGTTTCAGCTGCTAAAACCAGCCAGCGATTACCACCAGTACTTGGAATTGTTAATCCGTGTTGAACGGTCGTGTGTACAGTCCGCACAGCGAACCCGAAACGCAGTAGTCTATTATTGACCTTCTACGCGTGTTGTTGTTATTGCCAGAGAGAAGAGTGCATCGTGTGTTGTTAAATGCGCAGTACTCGAACGATGAGCAGAACCCATGAGGGCAGGTAACAAGAAATAATGCAGAAACAAGTCGCATTCGCCAAGGTGAAGCAAATGCGAGAGTAAAGCGACAGGCAACCTCTTGATTTACGAGGCGGAAAAGGGCAGCAAAGGGATCGGTGTCTGGCTCAACTTCAGCGTAGGTTAGTCAGTGTCGAGCGGAAGCATTGCACAAACCATTCCGAAAAACAATAGACAGCGTGCGGACCGAGAGTGGTAAGCCCTCCCAATCAGCGTGTCTCGAATGAATCAAGTGCCCCGTTCAGAGGAATTGATAGCAGCACTGGCCGTATAGTAACGTATCGAGTTGCCCTGCACAAATCGAAATCCTTTGTGCATTGTTATCGGCGAGTGCCTAAGCATCTACGGAGCTTATACAACAACGCCTGCTATTACGCTCAATCATCGACGGTATCATCGCGGATCGGCGCGATAAAAAGCACCACATTTTATTGTGCGTGCGTGCATGTGTGCGTCCGTGTGGCGGCGAATTTTGAGAGTGTCCTCCCTGCCTGCTGCTTGCGCTATATATGATAAAACTGCGGCCGGCGTGATGTCAGTGCCCGCGAATATTTACTCGCATTCCAGCGTCGCCGGCGGCCCACCATCCGTGTCGTCGCACCTCGTCGCCTCCTCCGCCGCCGCCGACTTCAGAAGCAGCGCCTTCGACAACGGCACCGCTGCCGAGGCCTTCACGTGCGCCGTCTACCAGGTGATCATGCTCGATCTGCTGCCGGAGGGGCTCGCTCTCGACGCCTTTTGCCTGCCATGGTTGGGCGCATTCGTCGGCTCCCTGCTGGTCGGCCTCAGTGGAATCCTGCCGCTGATGGTCATCCAAATGGACCAGACCGATGACCTGAAACAGGGTGGTAAGTCTTACACACTCTACAAACGATCTTGAACTTATTCCAATCGCTTACTGAATTTGAGGCGGAATTGTTTTTACTATCGCATTTCAGATGTTTCAGCAATGTCAAATGAATTGACAGATCTAGTGACATTTTGGTTGCAACTAGGAAGTAAACAAAAGCCGAAACAAAAGAATAACGTTTGTTTTTAAATGCCAAGTTGTTGATTGTAACCTCGAAAGTGTCGAAGACGATTGAGGTTTGTTTGTTTTAATTATTCAGCAACGAAACGAAATGTTGTCGGCTCATGTGGCGGTCATTTGCATAGCAGGTCTACACAGAAAACAGAAATCGACAGTGAATGATTCACCTCCTCATGAGCTATTTATAAACAAATGCAGCGTTGTTGCAATTGCTTCGACTTTAACGTCACATTGGAATTTGTTTGTGCGCTATGTATTTAGATTTTTCAGTAGCTTATTTGCCAACATAAACCAAAATGAGACTTTCATTGTTCAACTCCAGCCAGTATAAAGCTGGCTAATTATTCACTGCTTGTAAATAACAACAAGTTAATAGTAATTTACAATCATAATTTGCGCGTACATGCAATTGACCAGAACGAATTGCAGTCATGCTATTGATCAAACTGGTTTGGTTTCTTGTTTCAATAACTAGTCTGTGAAAAAATGTCCAAAATTGCATGTCACAACAAGCCAGAAATCAAGCGTCTGTTTACATCTCCATAGCAACCGACAAATGAGATTCGCAAATTAAATAGCAATGAGATACGAAAAAACTTGCATAACCAACAACAAAAAAGCACTACAATATAGCATTCTAATTACGGAGCGCTCACTTATCAGACACGTAATTATTATCTATCAACATTTTCACGCGTTTTTCAAGTTATTCGATCACGATTTGTACTTTAGCTGGCTCCATTATACGAATGGAAGCGACTGGTTCATTGAATCACATTTTTTCTCTACATTGACCGGAATGTACTTGAGATTATTCCGCTTAAGGCTCGCTAATTATACTAATCGATTGATTGATGTGCAAGAAATGATGCAAACAATCGGAGATTATACCGTATTCAATTCAATTAAGTAATTAGTAAATAACTGTGTCAATTCACTGTTTTAATTGACATTTGTTGATGAAATTTTAATTAAAATAAGAGTCATTAAAATAACAAAAATTGCACATGATATGGAAGGTAAATCAACTGTGTAAAGACAAGTGAAAGCGATTCCCTTGCTTATTCAACCGATGAGAGTAATTGTCTGTAATATATTGCATAACATTTTTTGCCCAAATGTAATTGCAAATCATTCTTTGCAACGTAATTGAGTTTTTTTTAATATGATCTTGATCTGTGTATATTTGGATGCCTATATTTTTATTATTATTTAACTAACAATGAGTTTCTCCTTGGAATTATGGATTCTATCAATTTGTATGCACAATTTCACATTCAACTTAATGCAAATGTGCGATCATTTGTTTATTTCTGGCAGCCGAGCTGATTGTATGTTTACGTTTTGCATTATCAATCGCGGTTCAAGCGCAGCACGTTTCATGAATGTATAACGATAAGGTAAAAGAACAATAACCGATATGTAAATAAATTCAAAAGTACATTTGCAACAAAATCTGTTTTGATGCAATTGATTTCATTTCGTAGACACATGTCAGGCACAAAGGAAATGATCTGCTGGAAGTTGTAAGTCTAAAGTTCAA
>JARJDZ010000634.1:0-10359 GCA_030264555.1 Aleochara sp. GC000083
ATGTTGCCAAATCCCTGCGGGAATCGGAAATACCCGAACCAGAAAAATGGGGTCCCAAAATTGCAAAATTTTCGCTTTTTTTTCGCTCTTTAACTGCGGATAACTTTTAAACGGTTCGACCAATTAAACAAAAGTTAGAACCAAATTGTAGGTCTTGATGAGCACTTTCCAAAAATCTATGGGTTTATGCCCCTTTGGCAAAGGGGAGAGCAGAAATTGCATTCGAAGAAAAAATTTGAAAGAAAAGTTTGTAGCGATAAAAGTGATATGAAATTCTTAAAATCGCTCGAGGTTTCAAAAATTTTCATATCTCCGAAACTAATGGACCGATTTTCATGATTCAAAGGGCATTTTGCATATTTTGACGAAAAAATAACATTGGTCATGGTTCCAAATCTCTGCGGGAATCGGAAATACCAGAACCCAAAAAATGGGGTCACAAAAATGCAAAATTTTCGCTTTTTTTCGTTCCTTTAACTACGTATAGCTTTTAAACGGTGGGACCAATTAAACTAAAGTTGGAACCAAATTGTAGGTCTCAATGTGCACTTTCCAAAAATGTATTGCTTCATGCCCTTTTGGTCCTCAGAACGCCAGAAATCGCGTTCGAAGAAAAAATTTGAAAAAAAAGTTTGTAGCGAAAAAAGTGATATGAAATTCTTAAAATCGCTTGAGTTTTCAAAAATTTTCATATCTCCGAAACTAATGGACCGATTTGGATGATTCAAAGGGCATTTATGGTACTTTGACGAAAAAATAACATTAGTCATGGTTCCGAATCTGTCCGGGATTCAGAAATACCCGAACCGAAAAAACGAGGTCCTAAAAATGCAAAATTTTCGCTTTTTTTCGCTCCTTTAACTACGTATATCTTTTAAACGGTTGGACCAATTAAATTAAAGTTGGAACCAAATTGTAGGTCTCAATGAGCACTTTCCAAAAATGTATTGGTGCATGCCCCTTTGGTCCTTAGAACGGCAGAAATCGCGTTCGAAGAAAAAATTTGAAAAAAAAGTTTGTTGCGAAAAAAGTGATATGAAATTCTTAAAATCACTCGAGTTTTCAAAAATTTTCATATCTCCGAAACTAATGGACCGATTTAGATGATTCAAAGGGCATTTATGGTATTTTGACGAAAAAATAACATTGATCTTGGTCCCGAATCTGTCCGGGATTCAGAAATATCCGAACTTGCAAAATGGGCTTCCTAAGAACACAAAGTTCCTATTTTTTCGCTCATTAAATTTCAGTTTTCACACGAATAGACGTGGAATCATTTCTTGAATTTGCGACCTTTACACAACTAGGATATTTCGAGAAAACAACATTATCGTAAACTATACATATTTATTACCTTTACAAATTCGAAATGATGGGTGGTAACTATTAAACAGTCCGCCAAAATTATTGCGGGCAAGGTCGCCAGGGGAATTTCAAATGAGAATTTATTTTTGAAATGAATCCTCTGCTTTTCGCATTTGGGAGGATTATTACGCGAAATCCCAAACGCCCACGCCCCGAAAAAAAAACAACCTAGAGCATGCGACATGGATATTATATTACAGTCTGTGTTTTGATAGCATATTGCATATTCGATTCGAATCTAGCAATGAAGTGCTTTGCATAAATTTAGCGTCCAATTGTGTATGCCACATTCTGCGCTAATTCCACGGGAATTTACAGCGAGTCTTGCGCATCGGGTGATTCATTCTCATTAGGAAATTACCAGGTCCAATGACATCCAGTGCTAATTTAATTAAAGTGCTTTATATACCTTTGTTCAGCAGGTTTATCTGTACAATGAGTCGCCAACGAATTTACATTTGCACGCATGTGAAGACAGGGAATAAACGAAACTCTTAATCGTATGCAATTCCCACGAGTCTAAATAAACGTGTTTATTTTAGAACGCAATATGCGGGATTGAAAAAATACCAGACGACTAATGCAGAAGCAAAAAACAATCATTTCGATGCGAATTGTAATTAGTTTTCATATTAAATTGCATGCAAACTTAATGGCTTTCTGTTCAAGGATTGCGCTGATTCGTGAACTCGATTTTCTAGAATAAATTTATGTAGTTTAATAATAAATATTTTCATGAATTGTTTGCAATTCAAATCCTTTGAGATAAACCAACAAATTTTCCAGATCAATATTTTTTGTTATTATTTGGAAACTATATTTATGATGATAGAAACATTACACTTTGATCATCAGCTTTCATAATGTTGAAAAAAACCAAATTCAAGTCAGGTTTCTGGTCATCATCAATGAAGCTTTTAAGAACGTTATTTGAAAGTTCTATAAACAAATAGAAAATTGTTTGGCTAATATCAAGTCTAATGATTTCAACTTCAAAATATGCATAAATAAATAATGTTGCAATATTATCAATAACAAATTGTTTCACTTCCTAATTTCAGTCTATAATCGAATGAAACGGAAGGAAAACTTATTTGTTTTGTAATCAACACGCCTGTGTTTAAATAGCAATGTCAATGATAGTTTATAAACAATGTCGTGTCTATTTTTTGCTTTGCATGTTCATTTGAAATTGCAAAAACACTACGTTCCTGTATTTGTGGAAAAATTGAATATGTCATTCAAAACACGCAATATTTGACGGTAATTGTCATCCAATCAAGCAACAATATTGCATAATAAGTTTATTTTAAATATGAACATATTTTAACTATCTTTGATATTTGATTTAGTAACTTGAAAACATTTCTTCTATTACTAATTTACGTTAAGAATGCAAATATATTTCAGACATTGTTTGACACTAAAAATTTCTCTAGACCTAAAAAACTTTTAAAAGTTTTTATTGATCTGCTGATCTTTTTATTAGGCCACATTTAGATTCAAGAATAGAAATTTAGATACGAAATAAATGAAGCATAAAGGAAACAGAAAATCGAAATATTGGAATTCCACGAGCATATTGAGTAACAAAATCCGAAATGATGCAAGAATTAAATTTATAGTGCACTTAAAAATAGATTTTCACTTCATAGAATAGATGTAAAGAACACAATTTATCTCGATCTGTTTACACCTGATGGAATCTATCCGAATTTGATTATGTAATAAAGTTAATAAAAGCATCCAAAATGTTCAATAGAAAAATGTCAAAAAACATTGATGTTTGTTTGTTTCGCGCATGAAAAAAGTACACGATGTGTGATTAACATCAAACTATGGAAGTGAAAAGAAAAAGTCAGAGAAAACGCTGTTTATACGAAATACAACTTGTTTCTATAATTACAAAGCAATAACAGATTGTTTGAAACATCTAATGTCTGCAAGCGAAAGCTGAAATCATGCCCTTTAAAATGCTTTTTTGATCATCAAAATCGGTCAAATAGTTCTTGAGTTATGATGAAAAACATTTCTTATGGAGATTTACATTGAGTTAAAAAAATGCACCTGTTGCTTCTTCTTATGCAGATTTGCATTGAGAAATGCACCTGTTACATAACAAGTTATAATGCATTAAATGCAATGTATCATTTCTATTGTCCATCATTGCAACTGTTTACTTGCTACTGTTTGTTTTTCTATTCTACTCGCATTCCTCGCATTCCGATGCATCATTCTCACTATTTGCTTTTCTTCTGTGTATTCGAATCTCATTGTTGTGCATCGTTAAAGGGGCAAACGAAGTATTAGTCATCCCTTTTGTGGACTTATTTCTTGTTCATTCGAAACGAACCAGTTCACTTCTCACATTTTCATCAATATCTCCGAAACTAATCATCCGATTGCATTCAAATTTTCAGGGATTGTTTATTATATATTCATTGACATATTTAGAGATTTGCAATATCGGGAATCAATTTGTTCATAAATTATTAATGTTTATAAATAATAACTGTTGATTTTTCTTATTTCCAACGCGATTTTCTCGCAAACGGCTCGGCCGATTTCCACCAAATTTGAAATATAAACTAATAACAATAAGATGTTTAATATATTGTAAGTGGGGAGTTGTAAAATGACCGGGGGTTGCACTTTACTATGAAAAAATGAAACAATCGGTTTGTGAATTTGCCCGATAATTTTTTGCTCAGCGCATCTAAAAAAGTTTTCACTTCAAAAACGTGCGTTTATTTGCAGACGGCTGCTATTTAAAAGTCAAAATATAAACAAATTATTTTAAGAATGTTGGGCTATCATAATGCAGGCAATACTGCTTCAAGTTCGAGTTATTTAGCACTACAAACTTATCCTTTAGCAATTTAGTGAAGTGAGTAAAAGCAAATCTTTATAAGTGGATATGCAAATTGAATGATGGATTGCTTTGCATGCACGTGAATGTATAATGGTTTAATGCATGCCATAATTGTTTACATTGCATCTTGAAACTTGTGATTGATTGATTGAATAACTCACCCAAATGCGATCCACATATCGAAACAGATGATATTGAGCCAGGCATAAAATCCCAAATAACTGAAGAAAATTGAAAAACCTGCAAAATGTAATTGTTGAATTTTTAAGTAAATACATGAATTATCGAAATTCTTTGGTAATTTCGAAGTAAACAATCCAAAAGTTTAGCAATTTATAAAGATAGAGTTCTATTTAAAAACACAATAATTTCAAAACTTTTCATTATGAAATAAAAGGGATTTCAGAAATAGTTTAAACTTACCTAAAGTAACACAGAAACCATGATTCAAATCTTGAGGTAGTGAAAATTGTGCAATGCACAAACTCAGTGAAGCAACAAGCAGGAAAATGCACAACATAAGAACGGATTTTCCATGCACATTTTGCATTTCCGGAAGAATTGCATAGCAGCCAATCGTCAACAGCAAAAAGACGCAAGATAGTGCCAATAATATCCCAGTCGTGTAGTATTTAATACGGTCCAACTGGAATATTTTATTGTTTTTAATCGACAAGAAGAACATTTGAGATGGTTCAATGTCTGGACGAAGTTGTGCACTTTCAATGCAATAAGTTGCATCCTTCGGGAACAAAGTATCCCAACTGCTTTGATAAATATGAAAGATTGCCTCATCATCAATGTAAAATTTATGCGCTGGTTTCGCGAGATATTTCCCAAAGGTTTCTGCAATCACGATCGCAAAATTGCTGTCTGGAAATAAATAAAGCAATTATTCAATTATGCGACCAATTAACTGCAATTCTCATAATATATTCGAGAAGTTAATTACCGTTTGCAAATTTGATTCGCTCATTATCCTCAGTGTCAATTCCTTGACCATAAAAAGTGGTGCAAGGAGTTTTCCCATCTCGTGCCATGTAAATTTCCCCATCAGGACAACATTTCTTGAGGCATCGAAGATTCGGTCCGCATGCATCTTCATATTTCACACATGCACGCAGCATATCATCACCACTGATAACATTCTTATCAATGCAATAGCTTCCATAGTTGAATTTCTTCCCATTCTCCAAGATAGCTTCACGTGATTGACCATCAATTTTGAATTTATCTTCGAGGTCGATGATAGCATAATCATGCTTGGGGCAATGTGATAAGCTCACATTGAGCGCTTGTGAAGATCCACCAAATTCGTAGATGTTTTCCCCTTGAGGAATGCACTTATGGTATTTAGAATCGTACGCATAATCAGCCGGACAACATTTCGGAAAGAATGTATAATGTCTATAGATTGTCTTCACCAAGCAATGTTGTGCACGTACGAGGTGCCATTCGGTGTCGTTTTGGTAAAAATCAACGCAATCGAGATTACCACAACTTTCGGAAAAGTTTCCCCCAGGTGCAAAAAGAGTTGTATTCGGAGAAGACAATTCAAAATGCTTAAACTTGATGGATGCATTCGAGCATTCAATCGTATCATTCATATCCATCAAGGCAAATTTGGGCGGGCAACATTTCGGAAAATGTGCAAAATCGTCATCGATGAACTCCTTGTAATCACTGATAAAGTTTATTACATCCACGGAAACTGTTTTGGCGGTTGCACTAGCGCATATTGCAATACACAACGCCACTGCTAACATTGTGTTAGTTTTTATCAAATAGTTTTTATTGCACATAATTACACAGGTAAAAAGTATCGCGATACCGAATCGGAATTCGTTGATAGTTACTCGGTAAACAAGTCACACCTGCGATTCGCACATTATGAACGTAATCTTTACTGTTTGCCGATGTCGACAAGGTTTCGCTGCCGAGTACACAGTGAGGATTCTTGCCGACAAACCCGGTAGTAAACGTTGTAAATCTGGGAAGTTGCGGCATAGAATGGTTCAAATCACTAAAGTGGGGACCTACGGTTCATTCGTCCGTTGGATATTCGCATTCACTAATAACTGCTGTGCTAACATTTCGTTGCTTCCAACCGGAGTCCTCTCTCCTTTTGCTAACGCGAAACTGGCCGAAAACCAGTGTGAGTTTTTCTTTATGGGCCTCCAAATGTGGACGGTTCATTGTTCATCAGCTCTGGCAAAATCTACCTGCTAGATCTTTTCAACTTCAGCCGAACACATTTGAAAATTACGTTTCACAAATTCAAAATATTTGGGTTGCTAAATGGTAAATAATTACTAGCAAAAATAGAAGTAATAAGTGCAGTCAATGAGGCTCCAGTCAATTTAATTATGATTAGCATGATAATAAATCAGCAATCCTGTTCGAATGCCATTACCATTATTATTCTAACGAGTCGCGACGTAATGTTAATGAATGAGTAATGACGCTATGTTGTTTTGGAATATTTTGCTTGGGAAATCCGTGACGCTATAATTAAGTGCCATACAATTGGTCTGCTTTTTATAAGTTACTTCCAAATCATACAACTAAATTCGCAAGTTGTTATGTTAGCCGGATTTGCAAAAAATAGTAAGATGTATGTGTTAAACAAGTTGAACAATATCAGGCAACTTTACATAATGTTTTTATTTGTTTTGAAAAGAAGGTATTTAACGAGGTATTTAATTTGCACTTAAAATATCTGATTAATTCACTCATCTTTCTATGTTAAACTTTGCAAGTTTATACATTTTAGAAATTCTGATTGGGAGTTTTTAAATTTCAAATATTTCTCATACCAATAAATCGAATATGGACAAACTTGAAATAAACGTTAAAGCTGAGGACCAAAAAATGATTTTCAACAATCAACTTAGCATCAAATAATATTTTTGCGCATGTTATTAACGATAAAAACAAATTTGTAGACCTTAATAATTTACATTGGCTATTTGCTATATTGATGTACATAATATTTCACAATTGTGTATAAAAGTCACTCATTACCTAGACACACATCGGTAATACCAAATCCAGTTAAATAGAAATCAGTCCTATTAGAACTGACCAACCATTTCAAATATTAAAAAATTTGTTGCTATCCTAATCTGCTTTGAAACAGTTACACTAAAAATTGCCGGCAATAATTTATTCTACTTAATTAAATACCTAGATATGAGCAAAACATAAACGTAGCTATGAGGACAACCATAATGATAAGAACAGCCAACCATAATGGTATCGAATCTGAAACGAATACTTCCAATTAATAAACGATTTCCACGTGCAATAGAAAGCAACTTACGTCGATACGGCAAACTATGAATACAAACTTGATTATCAACGGAAATTGAGATCACAGCTGCTTCTGA
This sequence comes from Aleochara sp. GC000083, assembly GCA_030264555.1. Taxonomy (NCBI): domain Eukaryota; kingdom Metazoa; phylum Arthropoda; class Insecta; order Coleoptera; family Staphylinidae; genus Aleochara; species Aleochara sp. GC000083. The sequence continues at coordinate 7,627 of JARJDZ010000634.1, forward strand.
TATACTTGTGACTGCATGTTTCTCATTGGAAACTGGAAGAAATTCCAGCCCAGTCACAAACATACAATGCGCTCCCGGAATGTGCAGAACTCTCTATAATAACATTATAATGAGATTAAGAAGAGTAAGACAGTTATAAGCAATATTTTACCTGTAAACTAAATGCAATGTAAATTGAGACGGATCCGCTAAACATTGTACCAAATGCAACAAAACGTCCATCATCACGCACAGCCAACGCTGATAGGCTTTCGTCAACAGCAACCGATTTAACAAAAGCAGCATCCGCTGGGGCCCACTTCTGTAGGTACGATTTCTGTTTCTTTGCCAATCCCGTTGGATTCGCTAACATGTACAACGCACTCGTTGCCTTTTGTCCTTCAACTGGACCGAATCTGCAGCGCTTATAGAGATAGGTGGAACCTTTTGGCTGATCCCACTTCAGTTGGTCCTTTTGCTTTCCACTTTTGAGGTCCCACAGAATTGCAAGTCCATCTTTGGCAACAGTCACAACTGTGTTAGTAAATGGACAAAAGTCAATGTCATCAATTTCCTTCTTGTGACCATTTAACACCTTCAATTGCTGCAAAGCTGGAAACTTCCAAATGCGAACTTGACAATCAACCCCTCCTGAAAACAATAGATTGATGTCTTAATTGGATTATTAAGTGGAACTATATTTATTACCTGTTGCCATAAATTTGCCATCATTGGATATCCTAACAACCCTTTGAACTGGCTCCTCAGGATGGAAATCAGTATTTACACTGTCACCAGGCTTGATAAGGAAAGTAATGCTTTTATTATTGTTGTTCTTAGTTCTCTCACTTTTGCCAAGTGAGTGCTTTCTCCCAGATGCTTCACTTGCATCAATATGTGAATTTTTTCGATGTCTTAAACCATTAGCTTTAAGTAGATCATCAGATAGTGTCTCTATATACTCATCCACTACAAGTTGGGAATGTACACTATACAGTTGACACTGGCTCTCTTGGCCAGCAACAACATATGTATGTTTATTATTGTTAAAGGTGGCACAATTCATGACTACACTAGTTCCAGTTTCATGCCGAATTACTTCCTTGGCAACAAATTTTACACCATCATGGTACACCTCGTAGATTTCCTGCATATGTATCAGTATTAATTTGGGGCTACTATCTTATGTTTTGATTAATTTAACTTACAAAACCATTCGCAACTCCTGTTTTTGCTGTGCCACCACCTCCACCAACCAAAATATGCCGACCAGTTAACATTTGCACAGTGTACAGGGGAAAATTTACTTTGGCAATTAGGCCTGACCGATTTCGACGTGTCGGAGCCATTTTAATTAAATAAAGTGTTAATAATTTATGTTTATATTTTAGTTTAGTCCACGTAGTTAACCTTAAAAACAATCACTCGTCAAGGAGAGCTGATCGTCAAGGTCATAAGTAGTTGAATGTGGCAGCCCCAGGTTGGAACAATTTGCAGCAAGTAACGCAGGCAGAAACCATGGTTTTCATGTAAGAAACGATATTTACATAAAAAGTAACTTTAACTTATAAAACATTAAGTGCTTAGTAATTAGAATAAACATCTTCATATCTCATAATGGACAGAGACATGTAATGGATAACATAAACATTTTTTTCAGATTTAAGATGACCACACAAGCTTGTGAAACACATGAGAGTCTCTAGTACCAGGAACTGGAAGCAGCAATAACAGATAAAATTGCACTTTTACTGTTATAACCACCTGCAGCAGATGTATGGTATATCATGGTGCTTCTATAGATGAAATGGTTTACTGATAGCCTTCATTGCATATTGAAAGTACTGGAAGCAGTAATGGATATTTGTGAACCAATTGCCATCAGGTAAGAAAAATGTTTGACAATTTTATAAATAGTATCAGCAAAATTTGGATATAACAATTTGTTACTGGCATTTTTACTTTTCAGAGGACTTTCATCTTCAGTAAAGAGTTGAATCAAGCTGCACATTTTCTCACACTTAATATCCTGTATAAGAGGGTGCATCTTGAAGCCATAAACTACAAGATTCTAGGATAAACAGAAGGTATTGTGTAAATTTTATTTTTGCTTTTCTCTGTATACTCAGCGTTGACTCAGAGTCCAATGCTTGACTGGATTTGTTTCAGATGCCAGAGACATTTGGGCAATATCCCCAGGTATGTGGACATTGGCAGCAAACTCTTAAGATATTGTTTTAAGAATTTATTCCTATATATGTCATGCTTCTTGTTTTTGAATCATCCATGTCTGGTTGCAGAATCCTGGCACAAAAAAGGAGAACTTTAAGCAGCCAGGGACATTTGGAAAGCATCTCCAAGCAGTGTGAGCTTCTGCAGAAGTCTTAAGGTATTATTTTAACTCTTTATCTCTATAATTATGTTATGTTGTAATGTATGTCATCATGCTGCTTCTTTATCTGGTATTGTATATGCAATAATAACAGTTTAGTAGGTTTACCCTATATTTGGTGTGGCTTTGATAGTAGCTGTGGTGTCTTGTTGTAGCTCTTTTTCCTCGTTCTTCCGTTCCTTAACATTAAATTGATAATCTCATTCTTCAAATTCTTTCATATTCTTTTGCTTCATTTTTTTTTGTGGTTATGTTTGTGGTGGGAGCAATAAAATAGGGAGTAAAGTCATACTTTACTCCCTCAGCCGAGTTTCAAACCCTCGTGTATAGTCGGTCCGATGCGATTTGGTTTTATGGTCACC
>JARJDZ010000639.1:0-63774 GCA_030264555.1 Aleochara sp. GC000083
GCGTTCGAAGAAAAAAATCGAAAAAAAAGTTTGTAGCGAAAAAACCGATATGAAATTCTTAAAATCGCTCGAGTTTTCAAAAATTTTCATATCTCCGAAACTACTGGACCGATTTGGACGATTCAACGGGCATTTATCACATTTTGGCGAAAAAATATCATTGGTCATGGTCCCGAAACTGTTCCGGACCCAGAAATGTCCGAGCCTTCCCTATGTTCCCCCTAAGTTCCTACTCTGCATTTTCTAAACCTTCGCACATAAATCTAATGCAATTTGGTGGAAGAACCTTACATCCTTAAAGAGCCCATAAATATTGTCGCAATGCGTCGGAGATGACAAGCAAATAAATATCCTACCATTTAAAAATACGACAAGTAACCTGACGTGGCGTATCAACACCGCGCACATACGCACGCAAACGATGCGACCATGCTGCACATTGGCCCATTAACCGGAAGATAAACGAGCGCAGCGTTACACACCGGCAAACACACAATGGTGTGAACGGAACGGGGCCAACGAATGGTGGCGAAACTATAAGATTAAATGTAGAAGATGGGCAGAAGGCGCCGGAAGAAAAGCGTCAACAACTCGAGAGAGCAAGCTGGTACTTTATCGCAAAATTAAATTTTTCCAACGCCTTCATAAATATTTCAGCCAACTCATATAATCAACAATGCATGTGCACACGCTAAACAACTTGCCCGAACATATGACAATGTTCTTTCAGTGCAATAACAGGACCACTATTGCCTCAAAACCATTCCTGAGGTTATAAACAATTGAATTTTGCCCCACATTCATATTATTTAGAAACAAACACGGAGCGTGGAGTGCACCATTTAGGGATCGTGCAAAAAGAACAATGCAAATATGAGTCAACAACACGGTTCTGACTCGGGAGGTTGGAGAAATCTCCAACCGGACAGAATATGAGAGAGCACGTTTTGCTTTCACACAAGAAACGATGAAATACGAACAGCGCCTGTACGAAAAGTGACTACATAAGAACGTAGTGCTTCTTTGTTTGCATTGAAACTCGACGGTGGATTGCTCGGACGGGTAGTGGAAACAAACGCAGGTTTCGGCGCACGATAATAAATTCATAAAGCAAATATGCGCAATGCTCAAGACGCAAGCCCGAAAAGTCCCGACTGAGGTCTTCCTCTCGCCATATTCGCGCATTCCGGATATAAATGTACCTACATATCGTTGGTATTCGCCGAATATAAATATCTGCACATATTACTTGAGAACCGTCCTGGTAATGTAATGTAATAAGCCGGCAGAAATGCAAATATACGACGCCATAAGTAATATTCGTTTTCGTCCGACCTGAACGTCGAGTATCACAAATTGCATTTGCAACAAACAACTCTCTGTCGGACTGATAAGTTTTTACCTTGCGTTCCATTCTGCGCTGATATTTCTGACGAGTCAGCGTTTTGTACACTCTTGTAGGATATTGGTTCAATCCGATTATAGATGGCAATTACTTAATTGCAAAATATTGGGCGCATAGAATATCTTTGTTGTACTTACATTGACGAGTAGAATCCTCCTAGCATTCCTTCCCGGGTCCCAAAGGTGAAGCACTACGCAGCGGTGATTGTTTCAGGCCTGAAACAAGTATCGTTAATATCATGCGAAATTCTTTGATCAATTTAATTACCTTATAGTCTCATTTCGGTTTCACAGTCATCCAACGTTATCAGAGGCTCAGGAACACTGCGTGCACAAATTGAAGATCAAGCGTCTGAAATTACACAATCACATTTAGTTGCAATGATTTAGGTTATGTTGCAATTGAAATGTCAAATGGTGATTTTGTGTATAGTTGTACCGATGCGACTTGTATTTATAATCATTCCTATTGTGAAAAATTACAGACGAATTTAATTATTTGTAAATCACTGAAGAATTGAAAATTGATGTCGTTTGTACTTTTTTCTAATGGGAAAAATCATAAAAACCAAATCTTACCACTTTTACTATACATCTTTGTGGAGTTCTTTGTTATGCAACCCAAATGACTTATGAAGTGTGTATTTGTCTAATGTTGCCATTGAAATAAATGGAAAAGATGCAAATAGCAATGCATAAATCAAAATAATTAAAGTACCCTAAAATGGAACAGTAACTAATACTTACATCACTGAAGTGAAACTAATTCATTTCAAAGTTTCTTGGTGTTCATTCGAATGCATTGCAGAAATTCGTCTTATTCGGGTATTTTCAGTGAAGCAGATCTTTGCAGGTGAAATTACGTGCCAGTCGTGAAAATGTAGCTGCTGGCAATAATTCTCACATCATTAGCACCTCACAGTCTGCAGGCATCCCAAATGGTGAAATTATAATATCCCAAAGGAAACTATTCCGATATCCCAATGTAGACCTGGAACAATAAAGATACTTTAATATGAGAGATACATAAAATAATGTCTTGAAAATTGAATTTTAAACTGTTGCAATTTCCAAATCAGGAAGTTGCAACAATATTTCCCCAAAACAAAAATTGAAGCATCTTCCAGTTGGAAGAGTGTTATCAAAATGTTCATGTGATGATGCCAAAGTCATTCATTCGCTAAGGTTTACAATATCTTGCAAATGTGCTTGGTAAGTGTTTAGTAAATCAACGGCATAATCGTGGAACATGGAACATTGTAGCCAGCAAGGAGGAAGCTTGGGGCGGCAAGGAGGCGTGCACGAACATATCGTTCGACGACAAGACGAACAGGAACTCGAACATGAGTGCTCCGGAAACGCGTATTACTGCTAGTTCGATGCGAAGTGTTATTCGTGCCAACTATTCCCGACGAACGCAATCCGACATGAACGCCGCCGCTCGCAGCTCTCAAACGCCTCATAATCCTAATTAATTATTGTTGCCTTGATGCTGGCACCGTTGTTCCACTAAATTAGGGGATTTTATGCAAAAAACTAACATGACATGACATGTGCGAATATTAAATTTGCCCCCAAATTATAAATGATCAAATTTTCATACATTCGATCAATGTCACTCTCTGAACATGATGCTACATTACTACCATAGATTACAGATTCTGTCAAATTGGAAATTTGTATGGACCCACAATTGTCTCACAATTGTTAAAATTTCATGTATATGATTGCACAACTATGAAATCCGCAAAATCATAAAATGTTATTATGGATTGAACTGAACTTTATGATAAGTACTACGATAGAGAATGTAGTTTTTGCTCTTTCTGCACTTTGGTGCAACCCTCACCAACCCAATATTTATCTATTTTCGAGAATATTCTCGCATAATTGCAAAAGCAAAAAAAGTATCCTCACCATTCGGGGACCTCCGCGCCGCGCCACGAAATCCTGCATTCCGAGTTGTTGTTTTGTTCCATGCTTACTTATAATGCAGCTTATAGGACTATGCATACATGAACCCATACACAATCTGCAAAATAAACATTTATATTTAACGGCGCGCACGAGATGAGTGCTGAAATATTCAGCGACTGATAGCGAAACCAGCGCCTGCCACACAGCCACCCGAAGATACGCCCGCCATGCGCCATTCATTCGAGCCGCCATCAATTCACGAAACGCATTAAAAGTTAAACTATGCATGAATGTACATATCTGTGTGGCTGGCGGCAAAGGATATACATACCGAACATCCTGCCTTGGATCCAGACAGAAACCCAGGTTCGAGTCATACATTTTCGAACGGGGCGGCGCATCTGCGAAAAATATTGACATTCAATTTCGTTTCATTTGCGCCATCCCATCTCGCAGCCGTGCCATTTTATCGCTTCGTCTTGTCAGCTGCTCGGGTCCAAGCGGGGCCGATATATCATTGGCAACAAGACGTCTCTTGAAATCCACTTGGCATCCACATATTTCCAACGAACGCCGTTCTGCTGGGACTTCGATCCGGGCATTCAATTCGTTTATAATCGGATGAGCAATTGATAAATGTAATAAATACAACGGCACTAAAACAAAACAAAACTGATATAAAACTGAAGATCAAATGTCCTTGATCTTGCCATTTATTTGATGAGAAACTCCCCGTGAAAATTACTTTTCTGTTGCGAAATTCACCGTAGGAAGAACTTCATCTCATCTCTCTGGTGTCCCCTCACGTTTCCATGGAATTTTTCTGGAATTAAGAGTTGTATTATTCATTTTGCAGCAAAATGTGAGCTATTGGAACTTCCAGGGAATGGTAATATCAATAAGGGCAAAAAAGCAATGCGCTAACTTGCCCTGATTGATATCAATTAGGGATTTCACCCCGAAATTCCTCTGAGATCAACGTGAACATGTGAAAAAGGCATCGTTAGACATTCAAGCACCACGAATCGTTTATTTATGCGGTGATAATGCTCCTCTATTACACCACCACTTGGAGACATACTCCTCAGTGTCTTAAACGCCGTATTCGCTGTCTTGTTGAGAATGTTTAATGCTTTGGCGACGGCGCTTGAATGTTTTACTGCCGCCTCTGTTCTTCAGCCTCTGAAAACTCACCCGTATCACCCTTCACGTTTGCGATAAACGTTCGGTTCTTATATGCGGCTGCCGCATGAAGATCGAAATCAGGCACAAATATGTAAAACGGCCATAAAATCCATTTCTTTCCTCTCCTAATACGTCGTAAACTTCTTGGTGAATATAAACATTTTGCTTATAATTTATACCATATTCAGACACCTAGCGACCTCTGTGTCAAAAAATTGAACTAACATAACCTATAAGGTTTTAACAGATTGATAAGCAATTTTAAGTTTAATTAGGGATAATCTTACTTGGAATTGTGGTTCCTCTTCCAATGGATGTCAATATCGTAATCCTCGCTTCGTGCTGCCTCCACCGCCCCCATTGAAAGATATGGCAATTCATGTTGTTTGTGCAGGAGCCATCCGAAACGTTGCAATTGTGGAAGTATTCAAGTCAAGCGATCCAATAATACCCCGTTGTCGAGATCGACGCGTACCTTAATGACTTTAATCCACTTACAAAGTTGCGGCAGCGGCGGCAACTTGACTGACTACGTGACGCATTTACCAGCCATGCATACATTCTGCCCCAGGAGCTGATGCTGGAAACGGCGGGACGTTATTGAATCCCGTCGAGTTAACTGGGAATTTCGTCATTGCATATTAGTGCATATACTTTACAAATTCAATTTAAGTTATTACTTACGTTCAGAACTACTTTCGAAGGACTGGAACCAACACAAATTTCTCACAATTTCACAGCGGACCATCGTTCGTTGAAATCAGGTGACATATGATGACTCAACGGCGTATAGGCAACCACCAGTACACGTTTGTAATGGGAATAATCTATGTTGCAGATCCAATTTAATTTTTACATTAGCTAGAAGGGAAGATATCGTGGAAATTACACACGTTGTAATCTTGCAAGGGATTCTGTGGGCAGAAGATAATTGTTCCCAATGCGCTCGTCACCACCATAGTGGTTATTTTCCTTTTCAGGCCGACCAGCAATGCAATTGCACTGCACATCCACCTCAGGTACCATAAAACCGAACACCTGAAACCATAATGCACGAAATATGAATAAAAAGCAACAAGAAGAAATCCCACTGAAAAATACACTCGCAGTACAAGTGCGACTGCTTGTTTGAAACATTGATAGCAAGTCATTACTTCCGAGATAACGTCACGTATTTCATCTACAAAGTGTTTACGGAAGTCTTATAAATTGATAAATTCCCGCTTGTAAACGTGCAGTCTATCGCATTCATATTGAACAAGTTTTAAACGAAGTGCACAATAAAATGAAACAAATAAGTTTGCGCTAGTGCTAGGTTTTTATTGCTGGCGACGACCGAATTCGATTTGTTTTTATTGTCGCCGGAAATGCCCCCATAAAAGCCACCCGCTCCGCCTTTAAAATTGCACTTTTCCAAACAAATTTCAGCTTCTTTTCGACATCCCGCAAAATAAAAAGTTTGCAATGTGTATTGGGTTGCCTAAGTCTCCTAATCAAATCTATTGATATTATCGGTGATCAATATTATTATTCATCTTCTTGAGATTGAAGATTCAGTAATCGATAGTTAAATGCCTTAAATGTTTTGCCTGCTGTGCCACGATTGAAACGAGAAGACGTTGAGATGATATCGGATGGAGAATGATTGATTGGACGGTCTCGAAGCACCAACGATCCAGATTTAATCAACTTAACGACGACAATTAAGGCCATCAGGTCGCAGTCGAAGACGACACAAGTATCGATTCCCAAGTGTCAAGCTGTTACATTTCATAGAAAAAATGCAACTTTATGTGATTACTTTTCTTCTGCTGCTCCAGTGAAAACGATATTGAAGCTGGAGGACCTAGTTCCGGGTATATTCCTATTTAATTCGTAATATTCTGAGCAATATTTCAAATTGTAACTGTTTATCAATTTACACAGGCCTTAAATTTTAATTTATATTCGGAATTTGAATGTTTGGAAAGAAATATATTTTGTAGAACCTGTGGAGACATCTGTGGCCAGCTGGAAAATGTACGAGCCATGAGAATGCCGATGAAGTTGGAAATGTTGGAAATCGTGATGTGGCCCACGAAATATTCGCGGCGCGAAAGCAAGCCCCAAACAGAAGGCACTTACGTTGGTGATTTTCCAACGTTTCCCAAAGTATTGATTTGTCTTTCCTGCCGTGCGCTCTTCACTGCTCCAAGTCAGCAGTTGGTGTTCAAGGCGATTCCAACCCGACCTGCCTGCTGCTGCATTGCAGCAAAACAATATACAACTTGAACTCCTGCAAGCAGGAAAAATACAACATTCATCATGGTATAACAATTTTCAAATATTATCATTCACTCAAATCATAACAAATCGAGGCGGCCGTGTAATCTTGTTATTATTGTAGAACTTCAAAGCATCCAAGTGCCCTACTGATGAATTGTCACTGACAAATTGTGCAATAGTAAATCCAAGTGATTTCCCAGATGATGTAAAGTAAGTAGAAATTACCACCCAACTACAACAATTCTCATACAAATTGGATCAATCTTGCAGACATGTAGAAGTGCACACAGGTGCTAATCAGAGATTCATCTTCTCCATTAAATCGCATCATGAAGTGCCCAAAGGAAGTGTGGGCTTCAGTTTACCTCAGCGAAAGTGGGCAGTGTTGTCTCTCAATCAGGATATTGAAATTAGACCATTTAGCTTCAACAACAATGAATGCCTGTCAGCCATTATTTTGGAAGCAGACTTCCTGGCAAAGAAAACGTAAATTTTGTTTCCCTATAATTACTTTCCCCCTAATAACTTTGTGCTTTTTCATCTTAGGACAACACAAGAGCCCTATGATAGTGAACAAATGGCCCAGGAGTTTATCCATCAGTTTTCCAATCAAGCTTTTACTGTTGGGCAGCAGTTGGCTTTCAGTTTCCAGAACAAGAAGATGCTCTCATTGTTTGTGAAGGATTGTGAAGCAGCTGATTTGGATGCCATCAAGAAAGGCCAACAAGCAAAACCTGTGAAAGTAAAGTTGGGTCGATTGCTACCCAATACAGTAATTCAATTTGAGAAGGCTGAGAATTCATCATTGAATCTAACAGGAAAAGCTAAGGGGTAAATTTTGTGTGAATCATGTCATCACATTATTGATTTTCTTTGTTTTCCTAGGGTCCAACCAAGGCAGTCCATTATTAATCCTGACTGGAACTTCCAGAAGATGGGAATTGGTGGTCTTGATGATCAATTCAATGCTATTTTCCGACGTGCATTTGCTTCGCGTGTATTTCCCCCAGAAATTGTTGAACAATTGGGATGCAAGCATGTGAAAGGTATTTTGTTGTACGGCCCACCAGGAACAGGCAAAACTTTAATGGCTCGACAGATTGGACAAATGTTGAATGCTCGAGAACCGAAAATCGTTAATGGCCCGCAAATTTTGGACAAATATGTTGGTGAATCTGAAGCGAATATTCGTCGTTTGTTTGCTGATGCCGAAGAGGAACAAAAGAAGGTACATTTTTAAGAATCATAGAGATATTGACTAAAAACCATGAAATATGGTAATTCATTGAGTATATTTTATAGGCAGGAGCAAACAGTGGTTTGCATATAATCATCTTCGATGAAATCGATGCTATTTGCAAACAGAGAGGATCTGTAGCTGGAAATACCGGCGTTCATGATACTGTGGTCAACCAGCTTCTATCGAAAATTGATGGTGTCGAACAACTTAACAATATTTTAGTTATTGGTATGACTAACAGAAGAGATATGATCGATGATGCCCTGTTGCGTCCTGGTCGATTGGAGGTTCAAGTGGAGATCAGTTTACCAAATGAAGATGGTCGCTTCCAAATTCTAAATATCCATACTTCACGTATGAAGGCCTATAAGAAGGTCAATCCAGATGTTGATAATCGGGTAAATATACGGAAACAATTTAATCTGATAACAAAATTTTCATGAAATTTAACGAGGAACTTTTTTCAGGAACTTGCCATGTTAACAAAGAACTTCTCCGGCGCAGAACTTGAAGGTCTTGTGCGCGCTGCTCAATCCACCGCCATGAATCGCCTTATCAAAGCATCAAGCAAAGTGGAAGTCAACCCAGAAGCCATTGAAAAGCTGAATGTAACACGCTCCGATTTTCTACACGCTTTGGAGCATGATATAAAGCCAGCATTTGGCACAGCGCAAGAAATCCTCAACCAATTCCTGGCTCGTGGCATCGTCAACTGGGGCCACCCAGTGCAGTCCATCCTCGAAGATGGCATGCTCTACATTCAGCAAGCTCGCGATCCAGATACAGCTGGTTTGGTGTCTGTATTGCTTGAAGGACCACCAAACTCCGGAAAAACCGCATTGGCCGCGCAGTTGGCAAAGAATTCCGACTACCCCTTCGTCAAAGTCTGTTCTCCAGACGAAATGGTTGGCTATACCGAAACTGCAAAATGCTTGCATCTACGACGAGTTTTCGACGATGCCTATCGTTCAACAATTAGTTGCATTCTAGTCGACAATATCGAACGTCTCCTGGATTACGGTCCAATTGGCCCACGCTACTCCAATTTGACTCTACAAGCTCTTCTCGTACTCTTGAAAAAGGAGCCACCACCGGGCAAAAAACTACTCGTCCTGTGCACGAGCAGCAGGAGACAGGTGCTAGAAGACATGGAAATGATCCCAGCATTTACCGGCATTCTGCATGTACCGAATGTTAGCAAACCGGAGCAGGCTATGGCGATTTTGGAGAGCAGCGAAGTGTTCTCGAAACAGGAGCTTGCGCAGATCGCCAAGGCAATTCAAGGAAAACGGTAAATCTCTTTTCATTGCTTTGTTTTATTGGTGATAAAATGTTTATCGTGTGGCAGATTATTCGTTGGTGTGAAGAAGCTGCTCGCTATCATCGACATGGCCAAGCAGAGCGAGAAGCAGAAGGTGATCAAGCTGCTGACGAAGTTGGAGGAGGACGGAAGTTTGGATTCGGGCGTTTGCTAGATCAAGCAATCGAGGTGTGGCCGTAGGGGCGGCCGGCGGGCCGCACGCAGACACAGCCGCTTGACACCAGTCGTTTTCGACGACCTTTATTAACCCAAATGAAACCAACCTGCTCCCATACATATTTAACCCCCCTATCTTATCTAATTATCAAGTAATACTGAGTGCTAGTCGCGAAACATTGAGGCTCAGCAATGTTTCGTCGACGAATCATCGTTGTCATTGTTGTTATTATATTCCGTACATCCCTCTGTAGGTATAAATATCTTAACCAAGAACCTTTCACCTATTTATCAAGCGAAACAAAAACGCGGCAATGTGTGGTCAATATAAGTCAATATGCAATTATTTAAACGTTAAAACGTATTATTTAAACGTAGTCATAGTTACTAGGATTTAGCGCAAAGTCAAAAACTTTTGAATGCTTTAGCATATTGCGTGTTGATTGAGAATGATGTCATCTGGCGCTGAAACGAGAACCGCCCCTGATTGTTTTTGGCTCTGCGCTTAACAAACTTAAACCATTTAAGAAATGGGCGACAATTTCATCGTCTAGGCGAAACTTGAATCGATTTCATTCCTAATTACTCAAGTTATATAGAATTTAGTGCGCATGTTCGTTACATTTCAATGTAACGAACGCGCCTAGTAATGAACTACCTGTAGTTGAATTGTGAATCGAAACCAATTGTGCATTTTAAGAATGTTCTTGTTATTGATTCGTTAATTAGGTAATATTGATTTTAAATTATGTGAAGAATGTGATTCACGGCGTCATAAAATGTATTAGTTTAGTTGGAATTTTGCGACTCCTAATCGATAAGATAACGGGCAAAAGGAACTAAGACGGGCAGAAAAGCTGGAAAACTATTTCGTTTCGAAATATTAGTGATATTGTTGTTAACGATAACAAATTAGGGGTTTTTGAGTGCTGTCAATCTTTCTCTTCTTTCATGCAAACGAATGTAGATGCGTTAGCAAGCAAAATTATAAATGTTGTTCAAGTTCGCGCATGTTTCAACATATCTCTAACACAAAAGGGCAACAAGTAGATTTTCCTCACTATTCACTACCAAATTCACAAGACAAACTCTTGTATTGACAGCACAGTCAACTAATCGTGGAACGCATTGTAAGTTGTTCCACAAATGAAGGAGTTGAGATGTGAAATGATGTTGAGTACAAGCAATATTCTCATATAAATATTGTGAATAAAATATATTTATCGTATGCAACCCGGACAACATAAATAATAATAATATTAGCCAAATATATCTATTGTAAATGATGACTAATTGCAAATATGTAAAGAAATGTGAATTGTAATTAAGCACGTTATAGGCACGCCAATTGTTGTCGAGTTTCAAAACCTCCATCGTAATTAGTAGATGCAAACGCAGCAAACGATAGAATTGGTTGATCTCATCAAAGAGCAAACAACTCGTTAGTGCAATATGATGATATCAAATAGTAAAGGACGTTAAGTATGGAGGATGATTATTGCGAGCAGGTTCCATTAATTAATGCGATGCAATGCAGTTTACTTAGGAGTTAGTAGCGAATGCTTGTATGTGGTGTAAAATAAATTAGAATGCGATCAATTTACGTGTGAATTTGATGCCCAAATGGTGTTATCTTTTGTTAAATTGATAAACAAAATTGTTCATCAAGTTGCATCAAAATTTGAATTTTAGGAGGCAAATGTTTGCAGCCGTGGGAGGGAATAAAGTCACACTTTACTCCCTCCAAGGTTGACAGTTAAAATTGTTAATTAACTCACTCGATTGACGAGTTATTATCATTGATAATATCGATCTGCATGTAAAATACATTGTTTTGAGATCATCTATTCATTTAGTTGATAACAAAAGTTCCAAATTTCAAATAATTCAATTTTGCGACCGGAAGTGTATAATGACGGCCGACATTCTATTTCAAATAATGACATTTGAATGTCAAATTAACCCCAAAATTAGTCGACTAACGAAATTTTTATATTTCTGCCGTTTTGTGTCTTCAAGTCATTCGTTCAAAATCTACATTTTAGGTTCGTTGCGCCATTGAATTTATGTGACGTTGCAATGCCGAGCAAACGCAAGCATCGGTCTTCATGCGTGAGTAGCCTCAATTCACACAAGCACGAGTGCCGTTTAAACGGCGACATTGCAAAATATGTAAAATATGTTGAAAGTTTTCAGATGCTCAGAAAGAGCATGAATTCGCTGCGAAACGCTGTTATCGCACGGGCGTGAGGCATGCGCAACCAAGAGCCGCTAGAGAGAGCTACCCCAGTGCGGCAATCTTGGCGCGTTCCACAGCAATTCCGTGGCCGAGGCGCACGCAAGGAAGCGCTCCCGTGTCGCCGTCGTCTGCATGTTGGAAGCGCGCCTACGTGCCGCACCAGACGAGCAATTCGGCCGAGACACGCCGCTCGAGTCGCAGGCGGTTGCCGTGAGCGCGACGGCGTCGCTAGTTGCTTTATTTGCGCACACACGCAGAGCGTGCCGCCAGCATTGGCAGAGGTGTAGATCGGCAGTCGCCGTCCGGCGTTTGCGAGAAGTGCTGCTCTTCGTAGTGCCCGTTCGGCACCGACCTAGCCAACGTTTCGCAGAACCACCCGGCCGAGCAGGAGAACTCCACGCCAGCCCCCGCTGCCAGCAGGAAGCCGCCGCAGGCATCGTCAGCGCGATACTTCCCTTCGGCGAGCGCGCGCGTGGCGGCCGGATTCAATTATCAGCAGCAAGGCCCAAGTCGGCCGAATTGCGCCAAGTGGAGAGAAACTTTCGGTGTTGCCCGCCGTTGCGTCGAACGTGACGCGCGCGCCTCACAATCAAGGTAAACACATTTTCCACGCTTAATTCTCTTTCTTCGGGCAGCGAGCGCGTCTCGCTGCTCCATGTGTTGTGTTGTAGGCGCGCGCTCTTTGGCCGCACTTTTTGCGTGCTGGATGGGCTGCACACATATGCATCCCAGCGGGCGGTAAATGCGCGGTCGGACGGCTGGAGCGCGTGCGACGATGCGGGCGCGTTTCCGATGTGCATGTTTTGCCGCCGCCGCCACCAGCAACGCCGTCGTCGTCGAGGTATCAGAATCGCGCAATCGGATTATCGGCGCATTACGTGCGCTGTTACGGAAGTAAGAGCGCGCGCGGGGCGACATGGAGGCAGCATCATTAGCGCGCTCCCGGCCGTCATTTTTGGTTAGATTTCCTCGAGCGCGCGCCGCACGATAAACTGCGATGCAGCCTGTCGTCCCCGTTGTCAACGTCGTCGTGTACCGGCTGGTCGCATGGGCGACGAATGCGTTTGCAGTACGCCATTTCGTTGGAAGTGTGCGACGCAACGTGCATCGGCTCGCATTGGATGCAAGCCCCGTCTCCAATTTGACTGCGTATTGTTGACACGAAAGCGTGGAGCGAGCGCAGTGCGTCTTGCGACCTACCCGGGCCCTGTTGCATGCACATGCGTTTATTCTCGATAACAATGAAGGGGCTAAATAGTAAAATCTAGTTTTGTAGGTAGCGCACCTCGGTGCGGGATTTCCAGAGCGTTGGGCGCGCTCTATTGGAAATTGTATTCAAGCGCGCCCGCATGAAAGCTACGACGCAGTGCGCTTCTACGACCCAGGCGGAAAAAGCGTCGAAAACAAGGCACGCACACCACGCGGATGGTGGTTCTCGGACGGGGCTGCTTCCGGCGCGATCAAATATTAGAAATACCAGCCGAGAGCGATGCAGGATTGATATCGAAAGTTGGACGACGAAGTGCGCAACTTCCACGAGGCGGGCGATTGCACGGAATTGTAACGCGCTCGGCGGATTTCGCGCGGCCAGCTTGCAAAAGGGAATAAACGCGCACGACGCACACCGGCATCGCACGTTTTGCAACAAAAGAGCGCGCTCGTCGCTGACGGAACGACGCGCACTTCGCAGTTATTGTCTGATAAACAGCCGCGCCAGTTGCGCCCGCTGCGCGAATATTTTTGCGGCGCTGCCTCTGCTGCATTGCATTCAGCTGGTAGGTGACGATTTGTCATCGGAAGCGCTGAATCCGTTGTCGTCGGCGTGCCAATATTCAATTTGAGGTTGTGTGCTTGCACCAGATACGCGAGTCGCATTCATGTGCCGTGCGGCTGCTTGTCGCAATTCGCCCAGTGCGCCGGAAAGCCAGCAAAAAAAGGGGAGCAGGAATACGCGAGCGGAGGGAACTGGTTTCGCTGGAGGAGATTTCGCGTGCCGCTGCTGATGGTGGAGCGCTATGAGCGCATCGTCGACGACGACGACGGCCCGATCGGAGCGATATCGGAGTATTGAAATTTTGTTTGGCCGTCGTCGCGTTCACGGACGCCGCCGCGGCCAACGAAAGCGCCGCGCCACGCGCTCTCTGCTGGTGTGTGTTTATTGACGCATTCCGCTGGCTGCATGAGTGGCGCGGCTGGGAGCGAGAGTGCTTCGGCAGCGTTTCGAGTTGCGGTGCCGCCGACACTTCTCCTGATCGCCGATTTCGCCTTCGAAAAGGACGCGATCGAAGCCGGCGAGGCCGCCGAATTAACACTAGTTGGCGTGCCCGCCGAACAAAAAGCGCATTAATTGTTGCGAAAAGTTGCGCACTCGTCGCGGCGAACGGCGCTAGTTACGCGCGAGTTCCGCATCATCACGGGCAGGTGCGTCTCGTGGAGATTCATTAGCGCGGGCCCCCGGTCTGCACCACATTTCCCGTATCGTCGGCGCTCGCGGCGAATGAACGCGCATTCATTTCGCGTGAGCTGCAGAAGAGTTGCGCCGTCTGGAGCGTCGGGCCGCGCGTTGATAATAGAATTGATAGAGAGCGCGCCCAGTCGCGATTGCATGCATTCGCGGACGGAGGCGACGGAGGAAGACGCATGTCGTGTCGCGCCGTGCGAGGCATATGTTATTGGATCGCAGGCGGCGTGAGCCCGCTGCAAACGCGCGAGCGCTCATCACGTCGCGCTCATTCGAATTCTATCGGGGCGCTCTCGCTGCATCGAAACGCGCACCGTCGACCAGCAATTATACTCCGTCAACGACGACGAAAATATGGGCGTTCAAGTCTGCTAATCGCGCGCGCGACCGGCGAAAAGTGCGTGCTGCGTACGCGTATTTCTCATTCGTGTTGCGAAAAGAAGAATCGCGCTCTGCGAGGGCTTACGTCATGCCGCATGACGCCGGCGTTGATTCCGCGTGAAAGTGCGCCGAAATGCTCGAATTGCGATGAGCAGCACGTTTATATGACAATAATTGATAGGTGCACGCACACAGCCCGGCCGCGAACGTGTCCACCAGCTCAATTCGCAGATTGATACCGATGCGAACGCGCGATACAGTTGTTCCGCAAACATTCAAACTTGCTTGTTGTTTTTTTTTGACATTTACGCCATCTTGTTTTCTGCCGCAGATATTTGTTTATCGCGCGCCCGCCAATCCGCGTGGAGCGTAGTGCATCAGCAAGATGAATCAAATTAAGTACCAGGACCTTATCTTGGACGCGATTGACCAGCTGCGCCGGCGGAAGGCCCGGCCGGATGCGGAGCGCATCTACAACTGCCTCTTTCGGCGCAAAGGCGTCACGTCCACGGAGTCGAAGGTCGCGCTCGAGAAGTGCGTCGCCAGCGGCGTCGTGCTGCGCGTCTCCTACAAGGGCAACATCAGCTATCGCAATGCGGCGAAGAAGTACGCCCGCCAGAAGCGGCAGGGCGACAAGGCCGCGAATGGGCCCGACCAGAAGCCGCGTCGCAAATTCAACGCGCTGCTGACGAACGCGTTCGCCGAGCTGGTGCTCCAGGACCCGGACTATTTGAACATGGGCATCCCGCCGACGAACCTCATGAAGACGATCCTCAAGGAGAAGGACAGCGCGCGCTACACGAAGCGCTACTTGTGGATCCTGCTGCAGAAGGAGGTAGAGAACGGAAGTCTGGTGCGTCTCGAGAACGGGAACTTCCTCGTGGGCGATCCCACCGGCGTGCCGCCCAAAACCAGCGCGCCGGAATCGCACCATATGATCTCGAAGATGCAGAAGGGCATGATGAATGGGCACCTCGACGGCGCGGACTTCGACGACGAGGAGGCGTTCAACGGCCGCGACGAAGAGAACGGCAGCGCCACTACGCGGTCCGCTCGGAACGCCGCCAGTGGTGGTCATGCAACTGACGCACGTAGCAACATTGGAGGCAGCAAGAATCGCACGCCTGGCGACCGCAGGACCTACACTCGCAGGGGGTTGCATTCCAGGGGACGACCGCCACTCAGACGGGCCGAAAACATGAAGCACTCCCAGATGGACGACCAGCGCGATAATCTACGCGTTGGCGGCCGACGTAAAGTGAGTATACTTATACCATTCTAAACGTATGCAGTAATAATGCACCCCAATCAATAAACTAACAACAACAATGTGATGCTGCTGCTGTCTCAGCAGGACACCAGCTCCATGCAGTGGCAGCATTATTATGTAATGTTTGTTTGCAAGTTGTCATTGAGGTTAGCTTTTTGACATCACAAACTTCATTTCTAAACACAGCCATATTACAACTTGCAGAAAGCTAAGAAAGTGTTTGACCCTTCTGAGAGCAACATGCCAAAGCGTCGTGGACGGCCACTGGGCTCCACCAAGGGCAGCTACAAGTTTATAAAGGATAGTGATGGCAACAACTCGAGGCCTGAATCTAGGACATCACAAAATGGGCGAAGTGAAGGTGGTGTCTGCTCTGTGTGCCACATACAGAACAAAAGGGGACCTGCTGAAAAGATGGTTTCTTGCAGGGAATGTAGCAATAAAGGTAAACCAATTCAATTTACTACTACTACTCTGATTCTAATCAATGCTTTTTCTCAGCCCATGCAAGTTGTCTCAACAATGGTGATGATATGATGTTGAAGATGTATCCAGACAATACTTGGCAATGTCCCCATTGTAAAACTTGTGTAATTTGTGATGAAACATCAGATGCTGTAAGTTGTGACCATTTCTATGTTCTAATTGGAGTCTAATTTGATATTTTCTTTCTAGGGCAATCTTGTTGTCTGTGCAATATGTGCAGATGCCTATCATAATTCATGCCATTCACCAAGAATTAATGAAAAATTGAAGTCCTCATCAAAATGGTATTGTAATAATTGCCAGATGTCTGAACATCTTACAATTGGGAATATTCAAATTGGACTTATGGACCATAAGGCTCAGAACAATGGTAAGTGCATAAATGCCCAACCCATCATTACAAATGTGTATGTAAAATTGCCTATATTAAATATGAACTTTGTATTTAGATGAAACAACATCGGCTGAAGCATCAAGAAACTCAAGTCCCCGTTATGCATCTTCACCTTCAAGCCCAACATTGCCGACTTTGAGTCCACAGATGAACCACAATGGACATCACAGCTCTTCAGAATCGGATTGCAAATCTGAAACTCACAGCCTTAAGGACGAAGATTTGGAAGAAAATATTGACCCATCGATTCCAGATGCAAGTAATTGGACTCCAGACGAAGTCACCGATTATTTCTCACAATATTTCCCTGAAGAAGCAACGGTCTTCCGGGAACAGGTAAGATATAACCCAGTCGAATTCCCCAAAGAAGTGTTCTAATTACACATTATTTGTTAATAGGAAATCGATGGTCATTCGTTGCTGGTTATGAAACGAATGGATGTACTCAAAGGCTTGTGCTTGAAACTGGGCCCTGCATTGAAAATTTACAGGCATGTGCTCAAGTTGCAATACAGACGCGACGACCCGAAATTATATTGGGTATAAATAATCATGGGTGATCATCATTTTTAATTTTATTTTACATGTATATCATATTATTTATTGATTATCGAATCATATTTAGTTCATTTTTTCGTTTTAGTTTTTGAAGCATTTAATAGTGATGTAAGAGTTGTTTGTTAAATATGTATTTAAATAGAAAAAATAATGGAATGTTGGACTTCTTCATATGAAGCCTGTAAAAGGCTGTCATTCTATAACATCATAATATTTTCGGCAATAGCCAGATTGAAGAGGAAGTTTTCCATTGCAACTGGCAGCTTCCTAGCTCGTAATTCCTCCAAAGTTATCATTGAATTACCTTGTTCTTTTGTTGGAGTCGACGCAAATGACCTCAAATTTGTTAACAAATCTGATGTGCGTTTGTTTATGTCCTCACTTAGAGTATGATTATCAGTTGTATCTTCTAGGCTTCGCGTCAACATTGACGCTGTATCTTTGTGCCATTTCGTCATTTGAAAGACATCTTTACTGTTTGGCGACACTCTTATAATGCCTGTTTGAAGATTGACAAAAACATCATAAGCCTCTGGTTTGATACTTATATTTTTGTCAGTAAACCCAGCCAGAAAGAATCCCTTTCCCTGAAAATAATAAATGGTTCAATTATGTAATAATGTGGTTCATCAAAAATTACCTTTAATTCCACTGCAATGTTCTTAACGATTGGATACAAATATTCGGTTGGGTGGCGTATTTTCCAATGTATAAGATGTGTCATTGTTTCAAGATGCTGAAATATAATAATCCATTTGAGCAATTCTTCATTTTCATTAATTAAAATAAAAATACCTTGAGTAATGTATGCAAATCAGGGCAGTAAACAAAAATACGCTTTTTCAACAAAATAGCATTATAAAGCAAAATAATTTCAACATCAAATAAAGAAATCAACTCTGCAATAATAAAATCATAAAATACCATGTAAGAATGCTCACTGATTTACCTTGCAATTGTTCATTGGACAATAAATCCATTTCTTTGAAATATACATTATTTTGTGATCCATTCTCTTGCACCTTGTAACTGCCATTAGTGAAGGCACCCAGGAAAATCTTTACCAGATCAATTGCCTTATAGCTGGCCTCAAATATGTTGCACAAATGCCCACCAAAGTTTCGATATTTGTGTGGATTGAACCCTTTGGTAATCAGTGCCAAAGCATACACCTTCTGCTCCTTGTATCTCTCCCAGAGATAAATCCATTGCTTTTCTGCTCTATAATATGCCATACTACATTTCTCCTGGTTGAATGTGTGCTTTAGAAGGGCATCTTTTACAGAATCGTTTATACTTGGATATGTCCATGTTATCAAAGTGTTGTTGTTGAATTTCTCTAGAATTGCACAATATGAGTAACTAAATTAATGGATAACAAGGTAAACATACCTATTATGTGGAATGACACCAAATCATACTCAGGTTTCATAATTATTTAGAATTAATTTAAAAGGGAGCAGCAACAAGTGGCATACAAATCTTAGAACTTAAGGTTAAGTATAATTGGTTGCCTACTGTTAAAATTGAAAAATCAACATTTCTGCAATGAAGTACGAAATTTATTCAAGAATCCAGCAAAATACGAGATTATGCAAAAGTAAGATTATCTTACCAAAGTCAGGTACTTTTAAAATCTTCGGGTGGTTGTTATGTTGTCTCGGTTTAAGATTTTGGCCAAATAAACACATATTTGTCGTACATGCTATTTATTTTCTTTATTATCATTTAAACAAATACAATACATGAACAAAATATAACGATAACAACCATGCTAGCTAATGAATTGAAAACAAATAGTAAAATCATATCGTACTGCAGCTAAATTAACAATGGAGTACGGAATAATTTCACTACTCGTACTGCTTTCATTGAACTTGCTGGTGTGATATTAGTTTCCAAGAATCATTTGCGATTAAATTTAAATCGAACGGTCGGTTTCGGACAAAATGTATACTGTCGGAATAGGTAGAAAACTTCAAGAGTATTTGATTTAAAATAGTAATAAATAGATGAAGCAATTACAAAGTTAACAACATTTATTAACCCACTCCTTAATTCCGCTTTCTTAATAAAAGTTTACAGAATTTGAATTCCTTAATCATACTATGAACTAAGAATGCAGCAGCGATTGTTCAAATTCCCATGCATTGCTAACATAGCTTTATGGCTTCATTGTATCCATTAAAGCTACGTTACCAACGCACGGGGCATTTGCTCATCCAACCCTCCCCCAAAATCGATGCGAAATGAAGATACTTAACGCGAATGTTTGATCTAGTCACAAATCAAACACTCAATGCGACTAGACCAAAGCATCCGTGTGGAATATCCAACTATTTGAATCTTCAGACGCGTTCTCGTTGACAATGCCACATTTTGTTAAGTAACTAATGGCTGTGATACGAATCAAAAATCACGTGTCACGCCAATAGTTACCTGGCAACAAGTTGCAAGAACCAACCAGCATTGTTTGCAAGTTGAGACGCGTCGCTCTTAATGTGGCTGATTGCGTTGGTGCCAAAGCCGTTGGAAATCGAAGTTATCACACGGCTAGAGCACCAAAGACAATCAAACACTGTTTATTAACGTAAACTAAACACACAGCTTGGTCGAGTGATCTGTAGATTGCATCGTGGAACAAACCGCGAGATCATTCCGTACTCCAAACAGGCAAAAGCACTGAAGTACAAGAAGATCCCACGGCTCGTAGCACATTGTTTCGTACTCGCTGTGCTGCGGCGGCCATTTACGAAGTTGAATTTACTTAGGAATGCAGCGAGTTCAATCCGTACTAGGCGGCAAACTAATCTCCATGTGCCAGATTGAACTCGCCACAGTCCACGATTTATTAAAAATTATATAAACGAATCAGTATAAAGGCAAGATCGCAATCTCTACAATCACCGGTCGACTGCGCTGCCCGAATCACTTACACTAGACTTTTGGCGGCCGGACACCCCAGCGCGGTCTTTTATACCCAACGCGCGCCCGCTTGCAAATGCCGGCCCGCAGAGTGGGAGAGGGCGCGCGCCACTCGACCAAGTAATACGCCATATTTGCCTATACAAGAATTTTGTCACATGTTACAAATACAAACTAGATGCGAAGATGATGTCGCGCTTAATTAGCTTGATCGCCGTATTGAACTTGTCCTCCAGGTCGGTGTTACCGATCGTCTTCGACGCCTGAACCATCTGCCGTAGCAGCTCCTCCAGCCGGCGGATGCAGCGAATGATGGAGCCCTCGAACACCTCGGTGATCTTGCACAGCTCGCTGAAGCTGGAGCCGTTGCACCAGGCGAACACGACGTCCATGAGGAATGGTTTGAAGCGCTCGACATAAGAGTCTTCTTCGAGCGGCAGGCGAGCTTCTGTGCTCACTTTTGCGATGCGTCGAGCCAAATCCTGCATCTGTCGCAACGGACCGCATAGCTCTTCGGTGAGTTTCAACTGCGCGTTGCTGTTTTCGTCGAAGACGAAGCAACTGAGAAGGGCCGCACATTGTGCGGGAGTCAGCGTTCCAAAGACGCCGTTGAAAATCATTTCAGAGATCACCAATTCATCAGCACTAATGAAATTCAAGAAATATTAAGAAAATACATGTAAAATTTTTTTAGGATTTACCTGCTCAATTCGCATGCGACTCTTCCTTTCAACTGAATGACATCTGCATTTGTGCAGTAACCAAGTCGCCTGAGGACACGTTTTCGATTTTTGAGCTCGTCCAACTGCAGAACCGATTTTGCATCCAACAACTTCTTCTTAGCTTCAGCCAACTGCTGCTCACATTGCACTTTCTTCTCGTACATGGTGTAATCCTCGTGGAGTGTTCCCTTTTTATGAGATGGATGATCATACATGCTAAATTAAAAAAATCCAAATTAATCAACCACCAAGAAACAATTTATGAACAATTATTACCGCTTTTCGAGGCTTTCAATCTTCTTCACAATGCTCTCAAACTCTGCGTCTGCGATTTTCATATCATTTATGGGATTGAGAAGAGGTGGACCTTCTGGAAATCGTTTCTTCACCTCGAAGATGGCTTTGTGCACACCTTTTCGTGCATCTTGAGATCGTAGGTCATTGGGGATGTGTAAACGCACCGAAGAAATATGAGTAATCAATGTTGATGAGACAGCAATCACTTCCACTTCGCCTTTCTGGAGGAAATTTTTAAAATTACAGTCAATATTACTTCAAACATATTCGATAATTTTACCTGATTTGCTGGACATGGTTTGGGAATTTCTTCGTCGTCATCTTTGTTCTCAGTGGGGAGAACATGCAATAAAATCAATGCCTGGATTTTCGTACCCTCTTTGGCCGGATTAGTTTTACGCTTGGTGGATAAGTCGGATACCTTTTTGAAATTTATTACCGAACCCCAGTCGTATTCCTCGCCATTAACTTTTATCTGCAATATGAATATTAACACGCAAACGTGACTTCAACTAAATTCTTACTTTCACTAATCTGCCTGGCTGCAAAAACGGTACCAAATACTTGGGATTTGTCAGGTACGTTCGGAATTTGGTGCCCAAAAGGTCCAGTTCAGTGCGAATATTATAGTACGACGCAATTTGAGCTTCATCTTTTATCTTGAACTTCTCATACTTCTTCAGAATCTCCTCATATGCTAAACGCAATAAAGCAGAAGCATTATCATATGGCAGACTTACAAAATTAATGACTTACTTTCATATAGTCCTGGAATTGCAGCTTGATTTTGAAATTGATAGAAGGACCGTTCCAACATGTATTCTGGATTGATTTCTTCGACGCGCAGCAAGTTCAAAACCATATTGTATGTCAAATGAAATGCGGAATTGATCGGATCAGGGGCGCCCTTAACAATTTCACGACCTGCAGCAGGCGGCACCTTTTCGTTGACCATCAATATAACAATACCCTTATCGTCCAGACCTCGTCGGCCAGCTCGCCCAGACATTTGAATATATTCTCCCGAAGTGAGCTGTAATATTTACAAGCAAGGTAATAAAGATGCGTTAAACATATTTAGAGGCAAAGTTCCAAACAAGTTATTGCAACTCAATGACTTGCAAACTTCAAATATGATGCTTACCAAACGATAATCTTGTCCATCGTATTTTCGCAGGCCAGTGAACAAAACTGTTCGTGCAGGCATATTCAATCCCATGGCAAACGTCTCGGTAGCGAACAATGCTTTGATCAAACCTTCCCCGAATAATATCTCAATAGTTTCCTTCAAAATGGGTAGCAAACCGCCATGATGGATACCGATACCTCGACGCAGCAACGGCAACAAGTTCTCCACTTGCGGCAGCTGCTTATCTTCAGTGCTCAAAACATCCATGGCGTTCGAGAATACTTCGTCCACGAGTTGTTTCTCAGCCGCTTTACAAAAAAAAAACAACGAATAAAAATCTTGACCAAAAACACATGTCGATAATGCAGATACCTGTATTGAAATCCAACTTTGTCATTTGCGTTGCATACAGTTCGCAATCTTTCTTGCTGAAACTGAACACGATGACTGGTGCAAAATTGCGCTCCATTATCATTTTGACGATCTTGAACGTATCGGATGTCTCAGCATTGCGATTCGCGATACCGCCTTGCCGACCACGTTGATCTCCCTTGGCCGCATCGCCAGCGTTCTTCAAGACGGCCATTGCAGTCGAGTAATTCTCCTCTTTGAAGGTCCCATTTTCATCAACGACCATGTGAATGCCTTGACCTCCGCATGGAAAGATGAAATGCTGAAGCGGCGTGGGTCGATAATCCGTGTAGACGACATGGCATGGCTGCTGATGCAAATGCGCTACCCATTCGGCGAATTGCCGGGCGTTGGGGATCGTCGCCGAGAGGAAAACGAAGTGCACGTTGTGAGGCAGCAAAATCAACGTCTCCTCCCAAACGACACCTCGCTCTTTGTCGCGCATGTAGTGGATTTCGTCGAAGATGACCCAGCCGACTTCACGCATAATCTCCGAGCCACGATACAGCATGTTACGCAGAATTTCAGTGGTCATGATGAGACATGACGCGCTTGGGTTGATCGTCACGTCTCCAGTGACGAGGCCAACGTCTTTGAATTCATCGTAGAATTCGCGGTATTTCTGATTGGACAACGCTTTGATCGGCGTGGTGTAAATGACGCGCTGCTTGTTTTTCAGGGACGTAGCCACAGCATATCTAAACCGATGCATTAGAGACATGAAAGCATTGAGATAGAAGAGGGACTTACTCGGCGACGACTGTTTTGCCGGCAGATGTATGCGCCGACACGAGAACAGACTGATTGTTGTCCACGCATAGAATCGACTCCGTCTGGAAGGGATCCAGCGTGAACGGATAGCTTTTGGCGGGTTCGGTGCGTCGCGGCTGGAGTGGAATGTAGCCATGGCCGGGCGGGCAAGCGACCTCGTGCGTGCACGACGGCAGCGACTCGATCGTATGCACCAGGATGCGATTACGGAGCTCCTCGAAGCTGTCCAAACGAAAATTGCATGTAGCACACACGGCGAATGCATTGCAACATGGTAGACATGATGCGTCACTTACTTGATCTCCTCTTTCAGATTGGCGACATCGTCGTCGTCGTCGTCCGTCTTCAGCTTCTTGCTGCCGTTCGCCTCGGCCTCCTCGCGCTCGCGCTTCACGCTCTTGATGTCGACGGCGGCCACTCTACAACGTCAGAGATGCCCGTTGGAACAGTACGGCGATGCGAGAGCACATCATGGCGTGCGCCATGCACGACCATTCTAGGTTAGAGCAGTAATCAACTCACCTCTGCGCGATTTCGTCGTTGCGTGCGGACGCTGCCTCCTCGCCGTCGTCATCGTCGTCGCCCGAGTTGTTGAAGCACTCGAAGAGGTCGTCGATTTGATCTGACATCGTTTAATTCTGGCGCAAATCGGCTCGGCCAGCAACTGCTCCACGCGCGGATGTCTTATCAGATTCCCACCAATTTCCCTGAATTGCATTTGCACGCACGCCCGCTCGAAGTGACGCACACGCGCGCAATTTCAAGGCAACGTTACGAACTCCCTATTCATGTACGAACATTTCGTTGCGAGAAGGAATGTCACACACGCAAACGAAGCAAGCGTTAAAAACGTCGGTAACGTAGGAAACTGTACATTATTCCCGCGCTTTCATTAACGGATGTCACGTGATAGGCGCGAAATTCAAAAAATCCAAGCACGCAAAATGTCTTCATTCGTCACATATTTTCGTAAATATTAAAATATGTGTATTGATTGACAATGAGGTATTATTGCTCATGTACATGGGAACTGCATGATAGTTGAATATTTCAAAATAAAAATTTCATATACATAAAAATTACAGTATAATACTATTTTCGGTTAAATAAAACTCATCATACTATCATTTACAAAACGAAACCCATGTTTCGGATGTTCTCTGGCAAGAAACAAGATCTTCTCATTAATTAATTAACTAATTAGAGGCCAAACCAACCAAAATTATTCCTATAATAATTAGTGACAGTTTGGTTGCGTATAGTAAAGTCCCTAATGAACTTAGACATTGTATAAAAACCTACTCAAATTAATCTCAGCTATAGGTAACGCAGAACGCTGTGATCACAACTTAAGTAATGAATAAAAATATAATATGCTCGGTGCTCATTTGTTTTTGATTACTTTTGCAAACGTGAATGCGATGCAAACAAATTAATTAACTTAAGTGATAGGGAGAAAGAAACAGAATGGTAACGCATTACGTAATCATCAAGAACTGGTATAAAAGACTTGCAAACGTTGCATCTTGAATCCACAAGCGCGTTGCAGACGACACATAACTATGTGCATAAAATCGATTATAACGCCCGAAAAGTGACAATGGAAAATTACGCTAGGCCTGCGTCGCGACACATGCCAAAGAAGATGGTACTGCGATCCTGGAGGAGATTGGCCGGCGTATCGAACTCCTTGATGATGCCCTTATCGAGGACAATGACGCGATCCGAATCCATGATCGTATTCAAACGATGCGCAATTGTTAGGACTGTGCATTCCTTGAATTCGGTACGAATTGTGCGCTGAATCAAATCATCAGTTTCCAAATCAACGGCGGCTGTTGCCTCATCAAGGACGAGAACTTTTGTTTTCCTCAGCAGAGCTCGACTGAGACAGATGAGTTGTCGTTGCCCAACGGATAAGTTTTCGCCTCCTTCGGCTACTTCGTGATTTAAACCAGCAGACAAGCCTAAAAATAGTTTTGCCAGTTAATAAATGATAAATGCACTTTAAGACGTCTTACTTGTAACGAATTCTTTCAAATGCGCATGTTCCAACGCTTCCCAAACTTCTTTATCGGAATGTTTATCGAACGGATCCAGATTCATACGCAACGAACCAGAAAATAGAACCGCATCCTGTGGGATGATCGTCAGCCGGGAGCGCAAATCATGCAATCCTAGCTCGGCGATATTCACACCATCAATTAGGATTTCTCCATTAGCTGCCTCAATTATCCTATTTTCAAAAATATTATTAGTTATATGGATTGAAAAATATTCAACAATTATTACCTAAATAAAGCTAGGGTTAAGCTGCTCTTTCCGGCACCAGTCCTGCCAACAATTCCAACTTTTTCACCTCCCTTCACGGCAAATGTCACCTTTTTCAGGACCAAATCCAATCCTTCACGATAACGGACTGCATATTCACGGAATTCAACCGCTCCTGTTTCCGGCCAGGTTTTCGGTGGTGCTTTGTTCTCAATCTGCCACGGAGCTTCCTGTTTCGTCTCACCATACTCCTTGATCCTTTCAACAGCTACAATATTCGTCTCAACATCCGATGTCATGCGAACCAGCCAATTCAATGTTTGTGTGATCTGTAAGTAAGTAAATCCCAATAAGAATCCACAAATTGAACTCAAAATGTATAACTTACTTGAAGGGCATAGCTGATCGATAGACCAACCAGTCCAGCATTTTGATCCTTGCCAATAACAGCGAATAGACCAGCAAATAGGATGATTAAATTGCCGACCATTTCGAGTCGCACCGCGAGCCATCGATTCGCGATGACGCTGGGGAAATAGCAGGACTGATTGAAGTCGACTTTATCCTCGGATTCCTGGATGAAGCGTTTCTCTTCACCGAAGGCGCGTATGGCCACCGCTCCCGTTACACTTTCACCGAAGTGGGAATAGATGGGCGACCGTGAAACGGACTCCAAGCGTTTCAACTGGCGTGAAGTCGCCACGTAGAAGCGTTGAATGAAAAAGTAGAGTATCCCGATGGGAATGATCACAATGATGAACAGCGGCGTCGTGAAGCTGATCACCACGAGGGTGGCAATCACCTACAAGCACAGAGGATCAATCAGTGCGCGTTCCGGTGCTCAGCGTTCAAACACAAATGAGACATGAGACTGAACAACGCACATAAAAAATATCAAACAAAACAACTAAGAATGTAAATATAAAAAACAGATAACATGTAACAACATTGAAAAGCAGTTATATTTAAATAATTTGTGACCGCGAGCACCCCCTCTCTTTTATCGGTGAGACACTTAATTTGCGGTGCAGTTTAGTGCATTAATTAATTGATTGTCTTCCCCCCCCCGGCTCCAAAGAACAACAAAAAAGTTGTGTGTCTCAGTAATAAGTGCAAGTTGCACAGGCTTAAAGTCCCACATTCGCCCTCATCATCTCTTAAAGTAATCGTGCGTGCCAGAAGTTTTTGCGTGGTTAATTCAAACAAATATGCCCAGTCAATCAGTTACACAGGCGACTATTCGCCCCATGATAGCCTGATCTCATCGCGTTGTCATACGACATCAGCGTTCTAATCGTTTTTGTTTAGCAGAAAAGCAGATATTGATTGTCGTCAACGGACAATTGCTTGGTACTACCTCGAAGAAACAGTAAACGCTGTCGGATATGAGGAACGGTAGGTTCGTGTCAACGTCGTCGACGTCTTTCGAGAATCTCGCCAAGAGACGGCCCGTCGGTGTTATGTCAAAGAATGATAATGGCGATTGCATGATTCTGATAAGCATATTGTTATGCAGCTGGCCGGACGCGTACCAGCAACCCAATCGCGGTGCCAAGTCAGACAGCACCGAACCAATGGCTGAAATTAGATGCGGATGTAAGAAATCAACAAATTAATCATAAAAAAAGTAGAATTAAAACAAAGAACAAACATAAACAACAAATTCTGCTACGAGAAAATGGTCTTTTAGTTAGTGCCTATGTACAATGGGTTGCCGAAGCATCAGGGGTAGTCGTTATCGTAAGGACGACCCCGAGAGAAATCGTTTTGCTTCATTATTTTTTCCACCAATTGTATTGTTAGCCAGAAACCAAACCAATGTATGAGTAATTTAGTAATTTTGCCTGATGAATGTGTGCATGATGTACCCAAAACCTGTGCAACTTGGCGAACACTTTTCGATTCATTGATGGCGCTGCTCGAATATGATTTCCAATGTTTAACGTTATCAAAACAAGGATTAAAAACAAAAAGAAATAGAAGTACGTATGGGAACGCAATCAACGAAAATCAGTGCAACATAACGTAAGAAACTAAAAATAAGAAAGTAAACAAAAATAATTAAGTAAAATAAAAATTGAAAATTAGTTATGAATGAGCAAAAACATACCCGGCCGGCACTCGGTATAACTTGTCTAAAATTAATCGGTAGACGCATGTCAACATTGTTAAAGTCATTGGAAAAGCGTGCCAACAGTCGGCCAACGGGCGTCACGTAAAAGAACGACATCGGAAGTCGCATCACGGTATGCAGCAATTGCGAATGGAGTCGGAGGGACGCGTCGTGCGAACCTTTCGCATGCACGAAACTGAAGGCAAACACGGGTAGTACTAGAAAAATAACAGAAGATTGTTGCCTCGATTCACCAAATCGATATCATATCATCACCATTGGATGTTAATTGTGACGTGAAGCGAGATGCAAGGGAGATTAGTTCACACATTTCAATCGTACAAGATGGCCGCACGTGGCCGGAAATTTAAATATAACTGCTCATCGTTTCAACGTAATCGTCTATAAAAATGGCGGATCCACAATCCAAACAAAATCTCTACTGAATGCTTCTGAAGAGGATTGTACGTCTAGGGTTGAAAAGAATTGACTTACGACACAACCGCTCTCAATCACTTCGTAACAGTTTACGTTCAGTTCTTGGTCGAGTGTCGTTACGTCGGTGGAAAAGCGAGCAAGCATTCGCCCGATGGGCACGTGCGTAAAGAAACTGTACGGCTGGCGCAAAATGTTCATCAGGAGATACACGTGCAATTTGCCAGACGCATTGATCCCGGCCACCGTCAAATTTACCTCCGACCAACTTATCGAGATAACTACAAATTTAGACACAGAATACATACGCATCACATCTTCAGATCGTTCATCAACACCAAAAAAGTCTAGAGAGCTAACTTAATCAAAATGGCCGCTACGAAATCAACTAAGGCTTTAAAGGAGCATTCCAAAGTCTAAATCATAACAGACACAAAGATTGATAAATAGAGAGAGAGAGAGTGAGCGGGTTAACTTATAGTGTGCACAAATATAACTGCTTTTCGTCGTCGTTATTTGATCGTAAATTGTGTCTGAGTTGATATGTACAGGATTAGTATCGTGTCGGTGTACTATTGGTTGCCTACACTTATTGATAAATTGGTTACTCAACAAATGCGATAACAACTTGGAATAGCTACCGAAAAGAAGCATGTAATCCATGCGCGGATCGTCAATGGCAGAACGGTATCCACGGTGTCAACGTCTTTCGAGAAGCGATTTAGGATGCGACCGATCGGCGTCACGTCATAGAAGGATAACGGCGAGCGCAATGCGTTCGTCAGGATAAAATCGTGCAGCAGCTGCGCGCCGCTGATCGTACCGACAAAAAGCGTCAGCGACGCAATGAACATTGCTAGAGCTGGAAAACGCACAAGATCGTGGTCGCAACAATTCGATAATTACACTTCATACAAAAACAATTGGTCAAATCAATATGGTTATCGATCAACAGAGAAACAATACGGACATAAAAAGCAGTGGAAATCATACGTTGTTAGTCAAACCAAACCACAATTAGAAGCAACCCAAGTTAACTCAAACCATTCTTAAATTAAGTGTGAATAGTTGCAAACCCTGACCACAAGAAAACACCCCTAGCGCCATGGCGTAACAAAATGGCTGCCGAGGATAACGTTTCAAAAAGCCTATTATGCCAATTTGCTTGATTTGTGCGTGCTTACAGTAAGCAGCCACCTCCCTCTCTACACAAACCGTCAAATCCCAGAAATAATAATAAAGCAAAACAATTTCAGTAACTAATAATAGTAGGTAGAAAAATGTGACTATTGAATCGCCTCAAAATGGCGGATTCAGTATGCTATGTTCTATTACCGTAGTGGACATTCGCAAGAATGCCCCCGTTAGTTGCGGCAAACTGATATCCAGAATGTGTATATCGTTTGAGAATACGTTAAGGATGCGGCCAATGGGCGTTGTATCAAAGTATGACATCGGCCAGCGGTTGCATTTTGTTAGCAACACATCATGGATGCGCTTTGACGCCAGATAGCAGCCGAGAGCATGGGTTAGTGACAATACGAATACAGATATACCTATAATATATATGTACAAGTTAAATATCTCACTGTTCGCCTAGAAATGAAAATCGTTAACCGCTTCGAGCTCCAAACAAAATTTCAAATGCATTCGCATGCATTATCAAATAAGTTCACAACCAAAGGGTTATTCAAAGTAAGAAAAATTCGAAAAAAAAATCAAGTAAACAAAATGTCGTGCAAGGTAGCTAAAATTTCGTTAGTAGAGTATCTGATTAAGGGTGTAAGCAATTGAGGGGTTCTTACCTTGCCCGATGCCCAATGCGCCGTAAACGCCCAGATACAAATCCCGCTTTTCAGTATTGATTGCCGTTCCATTCTTCCCCTGCATCTCCTTATCAGTGGACCATTCACTCAGCCATACGTTCGACCCGATGCTGAATCCTTGGAAAACCATGTTCAGGATGAGCGTGATCGCAGTCAGACCGAGCCCGATAGACATAAGGTAATGCTTGTACACTTCCCATTTGACGCTCCCAACTTCCGCTTTCTCAGCCTCGATTAACTTTTCACCAACAACGACTTGTTTAACTGGCGTATCTCCTTTTTTGATGCTGTTTTCCACACCGGAAGAATCAGTTGAACGCTGACGCGTTAATGAAGTCACTTTATCTGAGCCAGTCTCAGAAACGGATTCTGATACTCGAGAACGTGCACGTCGAATATGTCTGGCAAATTCTTCAGAGACTTCTGTACCGCTCAACTGATTCTGCAGCTCCTCCAGATCTACAATCAAACAACATGATAAAAAAACATCATGTAAACGTTTTGAAATTACATACCTTCATTGTCTTCCTTTTCAGCAGCTTCATTGATGTGTTGCAGTAAGAATTCAGCGAATGCACCCTTCTGTTTCAGTAACGCATCGTAGGTTCCGGTTTCGGACACTCGTCCTTGATTCAGGACGATGATGTTATCGGTTTGTGGTAAGTATGTGATGCCATGTGTGACTAGAACGCGGGTTTTCTTGCGGAGAAGTCCATTCGGTCCGATTACCTTATCAAAGATGTGTTTACCCACGTGGCTATCAACAGCACTGAGAGGATCATCCAGGAAGTATATTTCTGTATCGGCGTAGACGGCTCGAGCCAAACTGATACGTTGTTTTTGCCCTCCTGAGAGATTTATGCCCTTTTCGCCAATTTCGGTTTGATCTCCAGCAGGAAGCATATCAAAATCGGGTTTTAGCGCGCAGGCTTCGACAATTCGTTGGTACACTTTTTCGTTTAGCTTCTTTCCAAAGAGGATGTTATCCTGAAGAGTGGCGTTCTGAATCCAAGCTTGCTGAGCTACATAAGCGATACTTCCGTCCGTATTCACCCTTCCGGATGTTTTCTCCATTTCTCCAAGGAATGTTGATACGAGACTACTTTTACCTGATCCTACTGAGCCAACAACGGCCGTTAAACTTCCACGACTGCATTTTATATTAATATCCTTCAGGGTTTCACCGTCACCCCAACTGAAGCTTCCATTTTCGATAATTAATGGATCTGCAAACAAATATAAGAATTAAAATTAAGCAATTCGATCATTTTTAAGTTCTTTACAAAAAGGTCTTAATTTCAAACTCACTTTTAGTTGAGAACAAATCTTGTACCGTTACAAACTTCAAAAGTATTGTAATTAAATTAAAAATGAGCTGATTTGTGAACCTTTTTGTTTAGCAAGTCTAAAATTTGCATACCTGTCGATGGATCATGGGTAACATTATTCGGATCTAATTCCTCGCAGTTCATGAACTTATTTATCCTGTCAACAGAGACTTTGGCCTAAAAGTAAAAGCAATTATTTCGCGTCCAAAACTGCATCAAACCTGCGATGATAAGCGAGAAAATTAAATGGGTTTCTTACTTGTACGAGATTGGAGATCATCATGGGTAACATGCTCAGCGGAAAACGTAAGATATTGAAGAGCGAGAGCGATACAAACGCCGTCGAAGCGTCAAGAACGTTATTTTCATCCACCAGCACGTATGTGGCGAAAGAAACTAATGAGACCTGTTCGTGCGCCATCATGGATTGCGGGGTTGATATGATGAAAGAGAAGAGATCAATGATTAGAAGATTGCGCATCATTAATAAGGCATGTTCATGTGTGTTACAGAATTGTGTATCATGTGTCGAACGATTCAAAGAAAACCAATCGCACTGGCAAAACGAATTGCAATTGTTTCTGTGTGTACCTCGACGACATAAACCAGCAGCACTGGCAGCAAGCCCATGGGCATAGACATAATACTAAACAGATTCAACGCGACAAACGCCTTTTGCGGCGTCAGCACGTGACTGTCGCTGCTATAGATATAAACTGCGAACGTCATTAGAGACACCTAATGTGAAATTCAAGTGTAGTAACATTTACAAGTACAAATTAAAAAGTTTAAACTGTGAAACTCACCAAGAATGGGGCACAAGACCAAATGAATGAAGTTCCAGCATTTAAGTATGCTGCTTGCTTAAGTACCTTCATCTCTTTGCCTCGGATCTTAAGTACTTGCGCTTCAAAACTTGGTTCCCAAGCGTACAACTTGAGTACTTTGATGCCACTCAGGATTTCGTTCATCAGCTTGACGCGTTCATCTTTGTTCTTCATTTGTTTGATTTGCAGCTCTTTGGTTTTGTTCGCAATGAAACCGTTAATGGGAATCATAACGATCATGACAGCAAGACCAGCAAGCACGCTGGGTCCAAGGACCTCCCACAGGAAATACAAGGCCAGTAAGATTTGCAATGGAGCCGACCAAATCATACACAAGTAGGCAGTGAGTTCAATGAACTTTTGGGCGTCCACGCTCATCAAATTGACAATTTCACCAACTGTGCTCTCTTTTCTGGCTGCATTCGACATGCATAATGCTTTCCGATAGATTGCAGAGACGAGGGACGTTCGAATGCGCATTCCAACGATGAACATTCTGTTGAAGTACTGGGCAAGGATAATTGTCTGTATGACAGCGACAAGAAACAGCAGACCAACGTAAAAGTATCCTTTCCATTGGTGTTCGTCATTTTCGACGAAGGATATCAGTAATCTACAAAAAATTCATTAGTATACCGAAAATATGAAGCTTGAGTAAACTTACTTTAAAATTTGTGGACTGGCAAATGTGAGGACGTCCTGGGCGAGCTTCAGAAGCGCACCGAAAAGAAATGTTGGCCCAAAAGATTTGATAATTGCTGGCAGAACGGACGCCTGCGTCCTTTTACTGTCAACAAAGTCCATGCGTACTGAATCTGATTTGTAAGAGACGCGACTTCTACCATACCATGACGAAAAACACGAAAACACAAAGAAAACAAACAAACAAAATAACTAATTGAACAAATCAACAACTACCAGATGCACATTCAACGAAGATCCAACAAACCTTTCGTGCTTGCGCAACGTATTCTGCCAGTGCTTGTTGAACAAGGAGACGACTTCTTTGGCACCATCTTCTGCCTTCATATCCCATAGATCTTCGTTTACAAGCGGCTTTCGGAATCCTCGCCACGCGAGAGGATCAAACCAGGAGAAGAACAAACGTGAGAGGAAACCGCTAGCTTCCTCAGGGCAAGCTTTCTACAATTAGAGTCAGATTAGCAAATAAGTTAGCAAAGTTTTACTTCATTACTTACTTCTGATTTGGGATACATGCTCTCTTTTGGTTCGGCATCAGCGAACCAATTCAGTAGGAACATAAGTACGACGAGTGGGAAATAAATTAAGTAGCTAGTATAGTAATAAAATATTTCGGGTGGTTGCTCCATAGCGTGCCGAATCTCCGTTCGCATTTGCGGAATTCCACAAAGGACGCAAAGCCCCCAAAACAGGAAGAGCACTCCGGATGATCGTATGCCATTTTTCTTATTGTAGTACATAAGCAAAAATGCTAAGCTCTGAAATCATATATGTTAACGTTTTGGCTTCATTTTCTATGTTTTATACTTACAAATGTTACAATCTTAATGATAGGTGTGTAAATATCAACATTATGAATATTATATTCTTCACTGATCGTCCAATGGAGGGATAACGCAAAATCAACGAGGCATAAAATCAATAGTGCTACATTAATGATTGATTTGGACACATTGAGGAAGTTCCATCGAATATCCCTGTACTTGCTATGAAAGATGTAGAAGATTTCTAAGCTTGCAAAGGTCCATAGAAATATGCAGGGTACCCAGACCAGCACTGTCTTCTCAAAGCATTTTGTAAGGTCTGGATCATCAGTGTGCCATGACAAACTAATATTCTGAAATTAAAATCTTATTAGAAACATTCCCATTGATTAAATAGTTATTATTGGAAGCAACGATAGGCAACACGTTATACACGAAATTTCAGATCTATCCTTGAAGCGATGGATAATAATACATATTGCCTTGATCTATTATAAATACATGCGTTGCACATAAATGCACGGAAATCAGTTATACAGTTTGACCATTGATATGCAAAAACGAAATCACAGTTGTGCCCACGATTTTGCCAATAAGTTAATGAGTTTAAGAAAATGTGCTTTGACTAGATACCACCAAACTTTTGTCATGATGCATTGACTTACCCAAAATTCGGAGCCGCAAAAGTTATCCAAGTTCGATAACGCCATGGCCACCAACGAATAGATTTAGCGGTCCGAAGTCGTCCACTGCATACAAAGGACTGATGAGATCTTTCCCCAACGAAATCGAGCATGCGCTCGTTTCTCTTCTCCAGCTAGATGCCTGCTGCAGTTAGTTTTCTGCGAGATACATAATAAATATTGCTAGTTAATTGAACATATCACAGAGTCCCATTGCATTCACTACGATAAAACGCGACTGATTCGCAAAAACCGCATCAGCTGACATTTATATGACTCCTGGATGTTGACAGAAATGTCAAAATATTGCACCATGCATTGTTGCCACGTATAGCTTGCATGCTACTTGAAGATACCAAAAGTAACTCAAGGATCACTAACAAATTAAATCATAATTGATACGATATATTCCACTGCACAAATGATAAATGAAAATAACATTACAAGCAAAATATAAAAATAGATACGTTATAAATTAGTGATTCAAAAGATACCTAAATTTACTGGAACACTCAGTTAATTGGTGAATGACCTTGAGCCAATGACATTCGGCAAGTGTTTATTTGTTTGAAAACGTCGGTTTCTGCGGTCGCATGCATTCAGCAGGTGCGGCATTATTTAATGAAAACTAATCGTTATCATAAATTGCATTAACGTGTGTTGAACGACTGCAAGGGCGATGGCTTCGAAATCAGTGTTTCTAGAAGTCGACACATCGATCCGCGATAAGAATCTGCTAGTCACGGTGAGTTCAACTCTTTTAGGTTATGTTATTTGAATTTGTGCATGAATTCCGCACATGCCTTGCTTTAATTGAACAAGTTTTGTGCGAACAGTCGATTGTACCCAATTAACAAAGTAAAATTACATCTAAGAGGACGTCATCGTTGCTTTGGAAGTACATTCCCTGAATGTGCTATAATTATTGATCAAACATATGACTTCTCGCAGCCTAATATGACATTTTCAACTTTCAGAAACAAACTGAAGAAGAAGAGGAATTCAACAAATTTTTGAAGACGTCTGGCATTGGAAGGTTACCACCGATTCGCGTGAAGCCGACTGCAGGTAATCATGGAGTGGCTGCTTAATCTTTAAGCAAACAATGCTAAACACTTCGTAGCTGATTATTGCACTTACTATTCATGAACAAGTATCAACAAGGCGAAACGAAGCAAGCGATTAATTTATAATTATCAACACGAATATCAGCAATCGGAGGCATCATTCCACACATTCGTATTGTGATTTATGTTGATACGTAGCGTTTAGCATTTATCACGTCGATATGAGTGATTATAAGCGCTGTCCCTGGGATGCGCGCCTCCACATTCGATAATTCGTGTGCGCTTAATGACACTACATTGTAGTTGTAGTAATTACGTAACGCAGCACTGCAGAATTCAACTTTACATAATATCCTGGTTTATTACTCATGGCTATGGCTCTTATTTTCGTTGATTATTATTATCATACACGAATTTCACGTATGTGAACGTTTCTAATGTGGCCATTTAAATGAGACGCACAGCAAGGAAAGATGCCACCATCTACTTTACCGGAATGCCAAGGTCTATTGATTTGGCACTCTTTCGACGCGTTTTTCTTCGAGGAAATGACTCGTCATCGTGAACATATCGTCGCTTGCTATTCATATTAGCATTGTAATCGACGAAGAAGACCTGCTAGACAAGATTAGAAGCGTGATATGCTCGTGGAATTTGCATACCATTGGTGGCATAATAAGTAGGTAAAATGTTGTTGATGTTTTGTATTTTTATTGGCTTTTTTTTAGCGTTTTCTTCGCCTATCTTCAAGGATGTTGTAAAATTGTTGTGGTAGTATCCATGGCGATTTTATATGGCATTGACATGCTTGTACTTGAGCAGCTTTATAGACAATTTCATATTTGCTTCGGCTTTTATATGAACATGAAAGTAATCATTCCCAAAATATCCGCTCATTAGAGTAATTAGATGTAGTTAGGTATTTTCTTTGATAGGCGCTTCCAAATTTAATTAACGACCACAGCAAAATAATTACTGTGAAGTAATTGTGATTTTATGAATTTCCCAATTTGAATGGTAGCTTTCAAGGTAGTTCTCTGTTTGGTGTACAATTTATCTTTTGTTTTCATGAGGTTTAGTTATCTAAATAATTGGAAACTCACTACAATTACGTGTACCTTGAGAAATTTCATGAGAAATGCATGAAACATGAAGTAAATAGATGCCAATC
This sequence comes from Aleochara sp. GC000083, assembly GCA_030264555.1. Classification (NCBI taxonomy): domain Eukaryota; kingdom Metazoa; phylum Arthropoda; class Insecta; order Coleoptera; family Staphylinidae; genus Aleochara; species Aleochara sp. GC000083. Next base: position 36,720 of record JARJDZ010000639.1, read on the forward strand.
GATTGATAGTGACATTGAAGTATCGCACAATAGGAAACTTTTACTGTTATTTTGCAAAAACCGTATTTCATAATTTCATTTCCTTAATGAAAAATATCAAATAATTACATTCAGATTTTATTATTTTCCAAAATCATCCACAAATTTTGCTGATACATCTGAATATACATCTGCATATTATAATTTTTTGTAGTGATATCAACGAAACTTGTTGATTGAATGATTTAACCAAGTAGCATTAACACATTTGATAAATCGATAATGACCGACAGACATGAGGCTTCAACGCACATGTTTCTAGTTTTCAACGAATCATTATTATTATTACAATTATCAATAGAACATTACATTCGATTTCTAGCCCATGTTTGCGCTCGATGCGAGGATGTTCTCTGCCGTCTGATGTTGATGTTAATCATTTCTAAATCATCATCATTATTGCTGATGTTGTTGGCATTCGTTAATCTCGCCGAGCGCTTTTTATTTTAACGTCGCGAATGCGTTTGACCTACTTCGCTTTTTAATTTTCTATTCTCGAATTGTTTCGGGCGAATTGCCGCTTAGTGAAGAATCAAGCAAAAACTGACAGTACATCAAAGATTTAATACTCGAGAAACTTTCTAGAAGTATCATTATTATAATTATCATTTTTCTTTTGCAACTTAATTGAAAGATTTAGTACTTACTCAAAGATGGAATGTCTCAATCACAAATTCAGTATGTAGGTAATCAATTAATGGGGAAAATCACACTTAATTGAATCACTTGCATGGGTAATTCTTCCAGTTTATCTCGCCTACGAGAACAAGTTGATTGATGTGTTTATTTGATCGCGTAATGTAATGAGCGCACCTACAGATAACACCATTAATGATGAATGCACTCACGTGTCGACTGCTTCGGCCGCACGCGAACCGCACGAGGACCGTAACGCGAATGATAAGATTTGCGACAATCCAACGCAATTAAAGCGTAAACGACTAAGTATACATGCCCATGAATTCGCTGCAATGACTTGAACTTTTTCGATTTTAGGTGAAATTGAATGGGAACCGTTGTACGCACAGCTCACGCACAGGATGCGTTCTCGCGGCCGGCAAATACTCGAATTCGTCACACGCAGACCGTTGGAGTCGACGAGGCGAGCGCGACTGATACGGCCGGTTTGTGGATTCGCGGTATTCGCGTGAATCGTCCGTTGTACGAAACAGTTAAGTTTGCATTCGCTCGTTCATACAAATATTTTGTAGATGATTATTCTGTTGTCTTTCGGGTCGATTCCCACTCTTTTGTGTTGTCCTGTTCGGCAGCATTCGCTGATTATCAGTTTAATAGCTTAAGGCAATGTCATAAGTATGAGCGTTGTCTGGCTTTACTACCAGATATAAAAAATACTATGCGAAATTATTGTGTTAACAGGTAAACAAACAATCGTTTCATTTTCAAGGAAGTTTCAACATTGTTTTCGCTTGAATTATACGTATTTCTAAATTTAGATTTTCCTTTCTCATTCTTGTTGATTACACAAAACCAAGAGTCATTTTTGAAGGTTTTCCTGAAACATGTTAAAACTTTATGAAACTTTTCAAACTGAAACAGGATAACATAACAGATTATTTTCGCTAAATTGTTTGAAAACAATTATATTAGAGGGGACACATAAAAGAAACTCTTTTATCAGTAGTCATACTTAAATTATAACAATTCATGAAAGTCGAGAAACTAATCCACAATCTGTATTTACAAAATTCCGATCGTGTTCATCAACAGGAGATTACATTGCAATTAATGTTCAATTTGATTTCACTGACATGTGCAAAGATTCAATTGCATTATTGATGGTGCACCATTCATTGCTGATTAATTCATCCATTTTGTTCAGCGTTTTTATTGACCCAGTTGAGTACAAATCAATTAAAGTGCGCATCAATTCAATTCAATTAAATCTGCTTGTTACAAGCATGCACAAGCATGACTCAAACTTGTTTTCGTTTTCATTTACTCATTGAGTTATCAATCTTTGTGAAAATCATGATATAACCAGCAGTTATCATTGCAATCGATAAATTGCGTCTACAATTACAAATTATAAGTATAAATAGAATATCCTTAGGACGTGCACAGTTGGTTGCCTAACAGCGCACCTTATAAATGGAACAAAATCGACCTTGTTTGCAAATGGCATTTTAATCGCATTTGAAATAAACATGTATGCCTGTTATTTTCAGCAATTAATCAATCAATGAATGATTGTTTATGTACTTTGTATCACATTTGTTCCTCGCATTGCATGCGAGCATTTGATTCGCTACTAGAATATTTACAATTAGATCAGGTTCTTTATGCGATAACAAAGTGTTTGTTCATGCAGAGTTGAACAAAACTTTAATGGCCGCAATAACAAGCGTCGTTATACGTTAAGTTCGATGCGTCCACTGTTGCTTTTGTAAGGTGGAATGCGTGAAATGATGAAACTCTGTTTACTCTATTAACGCAAAAAATATGAGGATGAATCAGCGCTGCCAAGCAAACATTGCCACGAATTTCAAAGTATTATGCAATAATTGACGCTATTTTTACAGGGTTTTGCGTGAAGTCGCGCGAAAAATCAGGAAGGAAAGTTTTCCTCAACTTTTGTCAAACCGATAAGATTCCTCCACCGAAGGACATCACCGAAGCTGAACTTGCAGAACTCCTCGATTCTGATGATGTCGAAGAAATGTGCGAATTTCGGGTACCTATGAGCATTGGAAGCGTGCGAAATGATCAGGACAACAAGGGGGAAGAAGCAAACGTCTGCGACATTGCGATTAACACAAGTTTTATGAAGAAATGCAATGACCAGGAGTCGTTCAAACAGTTCCTGATTGCTGTTGCTTTCGAGGGATATCAGAGCAAATTTGATGTTGAAGTTGTCGGTGAACGAATCGTCTTGAAGAACAAAAAAGTCATGGGTCAACTGCAAGAACATCACATTGAACAAAGAGATGTCGAAAAAAAGATGGGTTTGCCAGAAACTTTGCCAAAATTGGATGAAATTATGCCAGAAAGTTCTTCTAAGGCGCCTACTTCTGGGAATGCTATGAAAAACAAGATTCAAGTTTTAGAGGATACAACAAATACACCTAAATATCGCTTCTTTTTGAAGCCTAAAGATGCGTCCACATTATTTGCCGAGTTTTATCTGCCTTATGTAACTGGCGCCAAAGATATTACTTTGGATATTGGCGAAGACCGTTTAATTCTCGAAACTACCAATGGCAAATATTTTGTGGATACTTTTCATGACTATTCTGTTGACCGACAAAAAGCTAGCAGTGAATATAATAAAGCAACTAAGGTAAGCATAAGCAACACCTCCAGATTCCCTAATTTAATGTATTTTTGTAGTTTCTTACAGTTACAATGCCAATTTCTTCGAAAGCTTAAAGTTTGCAACACCCAGTATATCTCTACATGAGTTTAAGACAGAGGGCGCTTGATCTTAATATTTGTTATTTTCAATAATGTATAATTAATTATACGATTTAATTATACTAATACATAATTTAAGGCGTTTATATTCTACAAATGTAATGTTGCTTGTATTTTTCACTTTAATATAAAAATAAAATGTTTATTTTCAACCGGTATTGTGCGTACAGCTCACCGATGGCGCTGCCATTCGTCTACAAATCTAACCGACCTAACCTAAACTTTGACATTGCTCATCTTGCTCATCAACATTGGTGCTCCAATCGCCTTGACTCGAATCGCGTAATATACATACGATTAATTTATAAGTTGCACACACAGCGTAGGTATGCATACATGCATAGTGCGCGGAGAAATGTTTTGATTCGTGGTGTGCGCGAGAAAACTGCGACGCGAGCATACAAATCCGTTTGCACAGTGGATTGATGCGAGACGGTCACGTTGAATGAGCGCGACACTGGCTGTAGGTGCCCGACGTCGTCGTCGACGTTGTTTTTGTTGTTGCATGCGTGCGAGCCGCATTCCACTATGGCATTTGCGCCCTGGCTGAGAGGCCACCGAAATGCCCAGCTTCGCCGCTTCAATCGATGTAAGCAAAGCCGAAATTTTCTGTGAAAACCCCAGCAAAACAATCCGACTCATTTTGCGTTTGTTGATTTGCAGGCAATGCTGAAGATCTAGTCAAGTTAGATCTGAATGAAGGTAATTGAAGTGGAAGCAAACACTTGGGACACCTGCATTGATCTAACTTGCTGTTGGTTTTAGAGCCCCATCACATTGCGAGGGAGATACTATTAGCCTTAAGTAAACATGAGCAGTCTGAGTGGAAGCTGGTCAGCTACATGAACAACTTTGTCAAGCTCATTCTGCATATATCAAATGACCTCTCACTGTTGGGCTACACCATTGAAGAAATTCTTTATTGGTGAGTAACTCAAGGAGGGCATGCTGTTTTTTTAATAATCAACATGTTGCTCTGTTTGTTCCTGGGTGATTACTACAAATAATAAATATTAGTTTAAGATACTGCATAACGCATGAGTCGTCGTCGGTGCGCGCGGCTGCGTTCCGCGCGATCCGCCATGTAATTGCCAAAGAAGAGGACGTTCGTTATCTGAACGACCTGCTGGTGCCGTACCTGATGGTGCGCTCGTTGGACCTGGAGTTCAAGACGGACGCGGTGCGCGTTGAAGCCATCAAACTCACGCGTAAAGCGCTGCTGATCTCTCCAGGAAACTTCCACATGTCTCTGGCGCGGTATTTGGTTTCACTTGCAAATGGAGGCATGGAGGAAAAGGACCGAATGCTACGCGTCTATCTTGCCGTTCTCTGCGAATTAGGTACAACAACGCTCTTTACTTTATTTAATCAACCCTTATTTTATTGATGCGCATTTAAAGGTATATTGAATCCGGATCTGTTCATAACTGCGGGCGGAATTGCGGCGGTCACTCGCAACCTCCTCGAATGCCAGACACCAAAGATATCTGAGTCGCTTTGCGGCGTCCTCCTGTTGATGCTCGACCGTCCCATCACTCGCAATCACGCTGGAGTTGATCTGCACTGCGTAGCCGCTCCATATTGCGATTTTCATTATCGCCATGGATGGATGGATAAAAACAGGTTCGTTTCATTCAATTACAAGCGACCAGTCGCATTGCATAAATTTGTTTGTTGTTTTAGGGATGAACGCGAATTGAGATTTAATTGCAGCCGCTTGGCTCTGCTCACAATACTCCGAAGTTGGCCGGGTATCATGCACTTTTGCAGTCCCTACGATATATCCGGCTTGAAAGCTGTTGTTGATGTATTATATTTAAACCAATTGGAAGTTAGAGTGAGTTGAAGTCATGTTTACGTTCTAAGATCGCATTTATAGATTGGATTTATTCAACTTGTAGAAAGCAGTTTTGGATCTTCTCTACGAGCTTCTAAATCTTCCGCAGCCCGAATGGACTGATGAACTTTCAGTCGCATTGAGTGCTGTTGATCCAGCAGAACCACAAACATCCTGGAGACTGGGTGAAGGTTTTGTGGCTGCTGAGGGGCGCTCCATTTTGCCCCATTTGGCCCGGACGACTCCGAGCATAAGCGATATGCATTTGTCGTTGCTGTTGTACTGTTTTCTTGAGACTGGGCTGTTAAATGCGTTAAGCGATGTCATAGCCACAAGCGATACATTCATCAGTGTCCGAGCAACTGTTTTGTTAGGTAATTTGCTTTGCTTTTATAAGGAAAAAAACGCAAACATTCGAATTTGGGTTTTTTTCGTACATAAGGGGCGATATGATATGATAATATGATTGATTTTTATCTTGTAGGCGAATTGTTACGTTTGATTCAAATCTTATTGCCGCCTGAATGTTGCAACATAACACCAGCGCTACCCAATCTCGTCCAGTACGCCACGACGAATCGTCCACAAGCATTACGAGCCATAACAGCACTGCAACAACTTCATAAGTTACTCAAACGACGGCCCGCATCTTACAGTCTTTACTTGGATTACATCTTGCGCAGTGGCGACTCGATTAAATCAACGCAGCGCTCCGAAAAGCTGAAGAAATTTAAGAGCGGCCAGGCTAAATCCAAATTGACTCAATTAGTCACTAAAGAAGGTAATGATGCCGTTAAAGACAGCGGCGTCCTGGTGAATAAGGATGCTTATACGTGGAATTGGAATATCATCCAAATCATCCTGAAGGTAAATGCCATTAACAACATAATTGCGATGTTCGAATAATAACTGAAGATTTTATTGTAGAGTGAATCAGACTTCACAATCGACTTAACTGATGCGAATCATCGCACGTTTCTGAAACGCCTGGTTGAATACTTCACGCCTTCGAGCAATCGATATTCGCACATGGACCTCACGTCTCCGAAGAATCCTCAGGGCTATACGACAGCGGGAATTGACCTGGTTGATTGTTTGGCTCACATTGCGGATGCATTCAGTTACAAACTACTCTCGGATTTGTTCCGCGACATTTCGCAGCACATTGAGCGCATTACCCAGGGAAAAAGCGCGCATGATTGCCTCTTTAGTCCGCAGCATATGGCAAATACGCAATGCCAGACGTATTTCCTCTTCATAGGTCGGCTGGCAAGTATAAAACAGGGCACAGAACTTTTAGAAAGCTTCACTCTGTTCGATAAGTACGTAGCAATCATTGGTTGATTGGTTGCACGATTTAATTGACTTGTTGTGTTGTTTTGCAGATTGAAACACTTGGCGACGACAACCAAACATGATTGTTATGTTAAGTTGATCATATCGAGTCTGGACTATTGCGAAAATCCGAAATCTATTGAAATTCTCTCCGCTGTTCTGAAATGTGCCAACGAATCGTCGCGTCTCTACGCCACTCAGTTCCTACTCGTCCTGCTACGAGCCGGCTTGCCGAATTTTTCCATATGGGGTATCACGCTTCTTGCCGAACAATTGGCAGACACATCGCGGACAGTTTACCTGTCCTCTCTGGCGACGCTGCACGAAGCGTGCGAAGTGCCAAAGAATTTGGAGCAACTCATCAAGATCAATCCGGATTTGCTGCATTTGGAGGAGAAGGGATCGTTGCTGTTGATTCGATATCTGGGTTCTGAGAATGGGTTCAACATGTTGCGCAAGAAAAATTTCGTTGTTAACGAATTGCGTCGTTGGGATGAATATTTTAATAACAGGTAAATTTATTGGTTGTAAATTACTTTAGATTTTTATTGAACAATTTGTAGGTACGTGGTGATAATTGAAGGAGATGCTGCTGATGCTTTAACGCAACATCAGAGAGGTGAAGATGGTCGTTACGATAAGAGAGCCACATCTTCACGGGGTTCAACACGTCAGGATGTTTTCCTGCCTCCTCATCTTTATGGACAACTGGCTAAACATCCAGAAGGCTTGAAAATCCTGGTGGAGCACGGAAATATTTCTAGTTTCATTCAGGTTTGTGTATTTGTTTTGTTTTTAAATTTGAAATTAACGTTTCATTGTAGACAATTGAGAATGCTTTAAGTACCTGCGAAACTGAGCAAGAAATCTTAAAAATCAAAAGCGCCTTGTGGGCGATCGGTCATACATGTTCATCATCCCACGGTATGGAATACATGGCCAACAAAACAGTCCTTCCGTTCATTGTCACCTTGGCGGAAGCATGCGTCGTCTGGTCGATAAAAGCATCCGCTTTTTACGCTCTGGGATTAATTGCAACGACTGATTTCGGTGCTGATTGCCTATTTAAATTAGGTAACTAAAAAACAAAATTTCAATTTACTCTTTTCATGATATCGTCTTCTTAGGTTGGGTGAGTACACGTCACGACCGACATGAACGTTGGCCTGTAATCCAGGAAGACCACTGGAAATTGAATCAGGAACTAGCGTTGGAAATGTACGATCCTGAGTTGTACGCCGAATATTATATTCCCGATGGGGATAGTTCAACAGCCGACGATGATATTACATGCGCCGGAGATGCTCCAACGACGAATCGAAAATCGTCGACATTACCACATCCCAGTTATTCTTCAGGACATACACGTTCGCTCTCCGAGTCGAAGACGTTTGAATATTTGCGTGTACGTCGACCGGATAGTTTGCCGTCCAGGTATCGCGACAATTCCGTCACGGAGTCGACTACTTCCGGTGTCAGCTCGTGCGAGTCGGCTTTGGGAAAGAGTGTTCTTAAGTATGCTAGCTAGATGATAAGTGGTTTATTGATTGCTCACAGAAATCTGAATTCTAGTGAGGTGAATTCGACGCTTACGCCGATTCCGAGCATATCCAGCTTGCAAACAATCAAAGTTGGTGCAAAACTTCGACGGCATTCGGAGTCTTCTCGTTCGCGGATTCCATCAGATCGGTCCACAGTTTCACCTGCAGGAAGCACCAGTGGAAAGTTGAGTTTTCAAGACCACATGGGATACAAAATTATTCGACAAATCAAAATGCAGCGTAAGCATTCAGACGAAGACATCGATTCCATACCGTTTCATAGTATTTCACGCGTGTATAGTTTGGATAGGAAACGGTACACAAGGTAATTGATTGATTGGCAAATTTTGGTGTTACAAGTTTCCTTATTGGTGATTTTATTGTTTATTAATTTTAGTGGCTCTGAGGATCGAACTTCAATGTTCAATTTCATCCGCGATGGATTAAGTTTATCATCGTTTACGAGCGTGAAGAAATTCAGCGTGAAAGATTCACGTAAACCTGGCCAAAATTATATGGGAATAGCACTGCCATTAACGCTTATCAATTTGTTTCCTGAATATCAGGCGCCTACAAGAAGACTTTCAATGTCCTACACTGCCGAACGTAACTTATTTGGTAAGTTGCGAAAAAACACTTAAAACAATAATGAATTGATTTAATATGAATTAATAATAATTCTAATTGTAGGATCCGATACAAGTACTGATAGCGAAGTGAGTACATGTACACAATCATCCAGTAAAAAGCAAAACAAATTTGTACATAATTCAAAAAATTGTTTGAAATGTGCCTACGGGAGAAACAAAAAGGGAAGAAACCTTTCGCCTCCAAGTTCCACTGTAGATGAAACAACTGGTAATTATTCAACAATAATCATTTATTTCTCGAATTAACAAATTTTCTAATTGTACAGAAGTAAAAGCTACGGTTCTGAGCCAAATCGAAATGCTTTCAAATCCATTGGTGCTGAAGCAATTCAAGCACAGTCTGCTGACGTTGAAGCAGAAGCATCCACATGTGTTCCAGGACGTCTGTCTCTATTCGGACGTCTGCAAAATGTTGGCCGACAATGCTTATCGCCTGATGGCGCGCCGCTTTATTCAGGACATCTTCTTCGATATCAATTTCGAGCCGCTCTCCAAAGACCTGCAGACGATATTCGCCGCAGAGCGCGCGCCTGCGACGCGCACCTCGTCGTCAGAGCGGCCGGCCATCGACGTGCAGACCTACCAGCAGATCGCGTCGGCCGAGCGCCAAGCGGAGCTGAAGGTCGCTGCTGCCGGTGGCGATGACGAGGTTAGTAAATGCATACCCAGTCCCAACGTGCTCTCGGTGGTTATCGGGTTCGATGTGCAGGATGGGAACATGCTGTCGCCGACCAAGTACCAGGCGAGCTCGCCGCCGCCGCTGACGAGCGTCCAGGAGGAGAACGTCGCGTCCAGCAGCGAGAATATCCTCGATGAAGACGTGGGCGTGCCGCCGCCCGCGCCCCAATTCAAATCAATTACGCAAAAGACTGACAGAGTAGTTAACAATTCGATAATGACGTTGGAGCAACTCAAGCTCACCTACAACGAGAATAAGTTTCCTATCAAGCGCGACGAGAAGAGCGTCGTCAAGTAAGGTCCCTTACAGGGTGTCTGATTCAGGTTTAGGTTCGTTTTATTTTAGTTTCATTCGATCGACTTTCTTATTTCTTAGGATTGCTCATTTTAAACAACTTGTTGTTTGTGCAACGTGCGCGTTGTTGTTGCGCCCACATAAAATATTTGATCTCTGTTTGCATTGGCAATCGAAAATGTCATACAAATTCGTTCGTCTGCAGAACTGCAGCTGTAGGTTCCTATTTCATTTAAACTATCATTAAGTGCAAAACAATTTGCTTTTATCGTTCTTGTGTTGAATTTGCCGAAACTCCATTTCATGCAATATCTATCGCAAAACAATTGGACTGAAATGATTGAGAACGAGGATTATAGTTGATGCAAGCGACAAAAATCTATTTATATCAATATATTCCTTTACATAATACCGAATGGTCAAATAATTACAATTATTTGCTGTGTTTAAGTTATTTATTGACGTTTTTGTATTTATATAATTATCATAAACAATGTTATATTGTTAACATGCTTTCAGTTTATTTCGAAAAATGAAAAATTTCCAATTAGTATTCATAATGGCGAGTTTTGTTTATTCAAAGTTTTTATTTGCATTTTATTTAACGTTTTCATTTAAAATTAAGAGAACGCTTAATGGGTTGCCTAACTTAATGTTTAACTCTCTTCATAGCAAATAGTTTATAGGTGGCGCTCCTTGCATAAATGTTAGTCGCTTTGTTTCTCCCAGCATTTAGCATTAAGTATACAAATAAACATTTTGTATCCTTATTCAGCAAGACTTAAGTTATAGAAGAAGGCATAATTTTTATGGATTCAAGAAGACATAAAGAAGGTGACTCAGTGGTTAGTGTTAATCTGCGACGTGTCTTATCGAATGTATGAACGTGAATAAGTAGATTACAAACTTCTTGCAAATAGATTAGAAGCTTGGAATTGTTAATATCCATTATTAACAATGCAGGATGAGTACAAAATACTAATTCGCAAAAACTTAGAATTCTTGGTGAACAATTGTAAGTGCCACTTACTACTACCAGAGCTACGACAATCTCTTCCAATTTCAGGAGAAGATTTTGAGGAACTAAATGTAAGAGATTTAAATCATAAAAGGTTTATTGAATCTGTAACCTGTTTATTGTATTTTTCTTTACAGGAAATCAAAAATGAAAAGAATCAATGCAGAAAACTACTTATCTATTTACTGGGTAGAGGACCAAATGCCTTTAATAAATTGCTTGATGCTTTATATACAACTGGACAGATGACTGCATTTAAAAGAGTGGCACCTGATAATTATGTGGCCCCATCAACTATTGAACCACTAAATAATAACAAACAATTCAGGGCTCCAGACTATATTCATCAACAAATGTCTGAGATGCAAGCACCTTTGGATGTAATGATCAAATTTGCATCAAACTTTGATTATGAGAAAAATCATTTACTGCCAACTTATAACACAACTTCCATCAACAGAGGTCTGGTAAAAATCATTAATTGCCATAATTTTCAAAATCAAAGACCACGAGTAGGTTCTTCTGTTGATGTAAGGAATTTGAGGGAATTGTTTACTCAAATGGGTTTTGTAGTTGATGTAGTGAATGACAATCCTAGTAAAGAGGTATTATGGATATTTACAATGTAAATGTCTTATTAAATAATTTGTTTTAGAGAATTATAAAGGAAATTGATTCTTTTGCCAATGATAGGCGTTTGGAAAACGCTGATATAGCTATGCTCTTTGTAATGAGTCATGGCAATGTTTATGAAAATAAGGAGTTTATATGGACGTCTGATGATAGAATGATTTTCACCCGTGACATCGAAAACTATTTTTCTAATAGAAACTGTTCCTTCATGCAAAATAAGCCAAAATTGTTGTTTTTCCAATCATGCCGGTATGTTTTATTGCTTGATCAATATGGATTGGTTCTAATTAATCATTGTAGAGGTGCTCAACCAGATTTTGGCGTCCCACGTTTTGTAGACACTGATGGACAAGTTACAAACAGGCAATTTGATACTAGTACTAATACACCAAGCTGGTCTGATTTGTTAATTGCACATTCTACTTGCCCAGGTAATATAAAATTGAAATTAAAGATATTCAATTATAACTGTTGGTTATATTATTAATTTTTTTGCTTATCTGTAGAAGCAGCCTCACATCGAGATACCGTCATGGGTACATGGTTTATCCACTTATTATGCGATGTTTTCATGAATCGTGCACATGAAATGGATGTCGAAGACATGCTAAAAAATGTTCAAGAAAAAATGCGTTGGGAACGCAGCGCACAGTATTCTATGCAGACTTGCGAATATACTTCCAGAGCATTTCGCAAATGCTACCTGAATCCAGGAATTTATCGCGGTGCAGAAGGACAGGTTTGTTTCTTTAATTTGAATTCAAATTAATTTCTGATATTTTATCTCTAAGTGCAATCTCAATATTTATATATTTGAATTTTATACTTGAATGTACTCAGCATTTGATAACTCAAATATTAACTAGGGTATTTTATAAAGAACAATCCAATCTATATTAAATGAAAATCAAATATATTTTCTTCAAAGATATTTCAGTGGATATAATTATCCATATAAAACAATTTTCCATCAAATCAATATTTCTCCTTGAAACTTAAAAACTAAACATATAGTCTAAACTAACTTATAATTCTACAGCCAATGTTTTGATTTCTGCATATAATTCATCATAGGCTTCTTTGTACTCTTCATGTTCCCTGATAAGCACAGTTAGGCATCCTCGTTTGACCCCCATTGCAGCACCCAAGTCATGCCTAGCTGGCACAAAGCAGTATGGAATGTTCTTATCCTCACACACACCTGGTAGATGAGCAACAATATCAACTGGTGTAACATCACCAGCAAACAGCACAATTCCAGTTTCTCCTTTCCTCAAGCGCATTTGTACATCTTTAAGACCATTGCGTAAGAATGTCTTATGCTTCACAGCTGAAACAGTACACACATTAGCTAAAACATAGATCACATAAAGAAATCTTACCTTTTTTAATGAGTTTATAGCACTTTTTTGTGAGTTTCTTGGGTGCCATTGGTTTGGCGATGACGCTAACGTTTTCAATCTTCTGTTCGTAGGTTAATTCTTCGGATCCTGCCTCCATGATAGTATCGGCAGCGTCATCGGAGCTTTCCTTCTTGGTTTTGCCCATTGTGCGAATAATAAATAATAATTGTTGCGTTTGTAAACACGCCAAACTTTTTCCGCAACACGTGAACGTAGAAGAGGTTAAAATGGAAAGATGAGCAGTTGTCGCTTCTGGGATCAACTTCACTCGGCAGCGCCATCTGAAGAGGGCAGCACTTGGTAGCGTAAGAACGTTTTGAACTAATCATCAAATGGCGGAATTGCAATATCTTGCAAATAGTTGTTATCGTAAACTTGAGCCATATCTATGCTTTGATTAATCTGCATAGCTCGCTCCAATGTCGATGCATCAAGAAAATCAGCAGCCATCTCAAAGGTAAAGCTTGTCGATTCTCCATTAATTACTTTGTAAAGAAATGTAATGGCTCGTGTTTCAGGGTGACGCATGTAATCCATTTTCTGATACTGAATCAGAGAGCTTGGCAGGCATTCTTTATCAACTGGCATGTGTGTGGACACCACGGTATGTGGACAATTATCCTTGGAGATGGTGAATTTACGTAGAGCTCCAAGAAGGATTGCATTCGATGAGGGACCAGCCGTACCGCGTCCAAATTCGTCCATGATGACCAACGAGGAGCGTTTGGCGTTGTACAAAGCATTACACATCTAAAATAGGTAAGCAATGAACACCTAATTCCTATTATTTCGAACGTTTTACCTGAGTAAGATCAATGTAGAAGGCAGACATATTGAGCGCTGCCGATTCAGTCGCATGCATTCTCGTATGGATGCTATGAACTGGCGAAATATTCACTTTTGTTGCTGGTAGATAGCTACCAATGTGCGCCATGTATGTAATAAGGCAGACTTGCTTCAGGTAAACGCTTTTTCCACTTGCGTTGGGACCAGTTATTATTTTCACGTACGAATTTGGTCCTCCTGATTTGAAATCATTCGTTACATAATTTTCCAAATCGATGAGAGGATGATATCCATTTTGTATATCGATGATGTTATCTGCATTAAATTTTGGCCTCACAAATTGTCGTTCGGCACCAACTTTCGCCATTGAGCTCAGACTAAAAGAGAGAAATGATTGTTTTTGAATTATATGAACTTTGAAAACTTACGCGTCAATTAGGGCAATCTCCTGTAACGGATTCAAAATATGTATGGACTCTTTGATAATATATTTGGCAATGCGTTGTATTATGCGATTCTCGTGATAATGAATTTCACTCGGAAGATCACCGAGTTGATTATCCAATTCTTGGCATAAAGCGTTTTTGTAATGGTAGTCGTTGTTCAACTCAAACTGGAATTCAATGTTTTCCATTTTATGCGCTGTATTTTATACATAACAGCAAACTTACCAAATAATAGCAGCCATACTGTAGCAACTCGTCAGCTTTGCAATTTGGGGCCCATTTATGCACACCAATAACGTGCCCCATATCTGGGACATAGAAAACCGAGCAGTCCTCCAAATAGCTGGGCAAGTATTTGATGACCGTTCGTGCAGCCGCTGTTAAACGCGACTTGATACCCAGATATTTAGCTTTGGCTTCATCCAAAGCCTTGTCGATTCCTTCACGTATTAGGGGCCGATCTCCCCAGACAGCTCCTTCGAAATCCAGAGATGTTTGAATGCATGATTCCAGATGATATAAATGATCAGTAATCGTGGAGCTGAAGTTTTGCAGAATTTCGCTGTCCTTGAGATATGGTTTGATGACTTCATTAATTTGTAATATTGCTAGGATAGTCTGAAATACGAAAATTCATCAACAATTCCCAATTAGACATTTTGTTAAGCTCCATTGGAAAATTTCTAAAATAATTTACCTGATAGAGTGTTTTCCATTGTCCTGTATTGCCTTGCGAATGTTGCAATTTGTTCAGAATCTTCATAACATTGGAAATCTTCCGTTTGCTTTCATTAATCGCTGATACCAATTCCGCATTACGTGGATTCACGATAAGATCCATGAAATCATAACGTTTTCGCAATTCGTTCACGTTTTTTATCGGTGTTACCAAGATATCTCTAAAAGCATCTCAGATTTGATTTAACTAGTTGAGGATTTAAACTAAAATTGTACCGTAATTTAAGAAATCCAAGTTTAGAAGTGCAATGTTCGGACAACAACTTGAATAAACTTCTTCCTTCTCGAGTACTTGTTTGGCCACCATATTTGAACGAGGAGTCGTGTTGCAACTGATTGAAAACGTTCAAAGTTTTAAACGTTGTGTTATCGATGTATACATGGTCAGCCCTAAAAAATAAAACTCATTAAACTTCAAATTGATTATGAGGAGATGAAACGTACAAAGTTACTTGTTGGATATGCATGAATATTAATTCATCATCATCGGAAGGTCGAATGGTGCGCCAAGTTTGGTCCAAGAATTTAATTAAAGCGCCCAACATATGCAATGTACTGTTCGATGAGAGATTGACCAATGATTGGATGTACAAGAAGCGATCTGTTCCTGGAAGTTCTTCCGGTTCCGAAACAATGCGCAAATTCTTGACGCGATGCAGACATGTATTGTATGCTGTAGTGCAAAAAAAAAAATCGAGTTAGTACTAATCAGATAGTTTCTTAACTGAAATAATACGCACAAAACTCCTTTTCATCAAGTAGCGTCATATTCGCTGGAACTTTGCGCACAGTAGCATTATTTTCTGTTCGTATGCATTCTTGTCGTGTAAGCGTATCAATCAGGATTTCGATAAATGCGTCCGTGATCCTTCCGCTTGTGATTAAATGATGCGGTTGCAATTGTCGTATCAGTGACTGTGTAGCTGGAAATTTCGGATGTAGGTCAACTGTTTCCGAGATAACGTATATCTGAAAACAAACAAAAGTTTCAAAGCAATGAGCTATATGCAACTTGTTATGCGGATGCGATATAATTGGGGGAAGCACAAACTGGTTTCTGGATGATCGTCATCAAGACGTGGCAAAGTTATTTTGATATTGTTCAGTTTATTCGGGAGCGCCAATATCTTTTATAGGAGTGCAATAGTCGCAATCAGTAAGTTGTCCGCAATTTGTGCATGATTAAGTTGGATTTGACACCACAAATTTTTAGAGGTAATCACTGGTGCAACCATTTTTGTTTCCAACAAAGGAAGAACTGTGTAAATATAATGGATCGTGCAGCGTTGAATAATCGCTCGAATCAGTTGAACCCCAATCATCCAAGTTATTGGAGTTCTCGTGGACAAACTATGCCATCCTCATCATCAGCATCATCGTCATCTTCTTCTTCTTCCAAAGGGCCTTCTCTGGCTACTAGCAATGGGGCTGCAGATGGCTCAAGCAATACTAATTATGTTGGCCTATGTAGGTTCATAATATACTAGCACTTAATAATTACATTCAAGAATGTTATAATTGCAGTTATGCAAGTATTGGATTTGGTAAAACTTGGTATGGATATTTTACAAGATAGAAGGAATTGATATGTGCACACCGAGAAGCTACAAGTCAATATAATATATGATATTACGTACCAGCTTTTGAGACATACTGTAATAAGATGCCACCAATTTGCCATGCTTCCATAATATGGACAGGATGATATCTGACTGTTCTTCAACTGCTTGTAGATTTACTTCACTATCAATAGCATTGCTTTGTCCTGCACTATTGCTTGATGCATTTATTCTTGAACCTTGGTTTGTAGTTTGTCTGTATCTGCTTTGAGACATTCTCACATTAGCTTTCTTCAACACTTTGTATTTAATATTGTATTAAATGCTAAAATTTACTGGTATTGTGAATTGGTGTAATTGAATATCTAAGTAAAGCATATTTAAAAACTTGAGGAAGATGATTAATTAGTAAATGTAATACCTTTATTATAGAATTTGTTTCCATAACAACTTCAAATTGTTTGTATTTAATTGACAGTTCAAACCGTCATTTCTCAATATGATTTCAATTTTTTGATATGAATTCTCGATAACAATTATTTTTATCTGATAGAATTGAAAAGATAAAGATACATTCTTTTGAAAATTATTTAAAATAGATACTAGGAAAATTAGTTGTGGTGGTTGCCTATAGTTTATCGAAATGATATTTCTTGATATTATTTGCAATATTATTATATGTTATTATTTTGTACCACATTACTATCGTTTATTTAAACATATTTTTTGAAATAGTTTAAAATGTAGGAAGTTTACATTAGATGCATTAAATATTAAAAGTAAATGCGGTTGCCTATAGTAATGTCCATGCTCGGCATTTCCGGAAACGCGCGCGTAAAATCAGCTGCGTCCGCCATTGCCGTAGTGACCACGCTGTCGGCCGTAATGTCGCGCGCGTCAGTGCATTGCAATCGAATGTCATCAACATGAGCAGCGTTCTCGTAAGCATTATGCAATTTCGGCGCAGCACTAATAATATAATGCACGCAATTTGCAGGATGCATAATGGACATGGAACTGGCGGTCCATCTTCGATGCTTATTTTTGTGATGTGCGTCCGGTCAGTTGCGCAGTTTGTTTGGCAAGATGGCGGGCAAAGGCGAGGTGTCTGAGTCGGTGAGTGTTTCTTATTTGATTCTCGCGTATCGTTGATGCGGTAAAGGGCCTTGCATATCGTGTACCAATTTGCAACCGGTGATGCGGTCTGGGGACGCATTGCCACCGCAATTACGCAATTTGCGAACATACTTTGGATGCGTACAGCGGCGATTCCTTCTGGAGGTTAGGCAGCCGGCCAAGTGACCTCGTTTCGCCGCTGATGCCGGCATCCACACCTAACCAATATATTGAAAATCTCAGTTGTAATGGGTTTTCCTGCATATTATACATTGAAAGCAAGAGTGTTTGAAGGCACCCAAGCACGTATGTTGCCACATTCGATTTGGGAGGCGGCAAAGGGGCCTGCTTATTGGAGAGCTATGCTTGAGATGCTGTAAGCGAAACGAAATTGCAAGTTTGGACGTCGCAACGCAATAGATTTTTATTGCGTTTTCACGATCGCACACGATTTTCCACAGGCTGTGTGGAATTAGCATTAAAAATGCTCGAATCGTCGCGCCGAATTGAAGGTCGAACAAAATTTACTCATGTAAACAGACGGGCAGTCGTTTGTTTCCGAGGCGGCCATTTGCATGAAATGGCAAGTGTTAAATTACTCCATGTTGATTGCTATTATCATTCTAAAAATTAACCTTTTGCAGACCTCCCTCGCTTTGGGATTTGTCAATTAACTCTTCTGGAACGCAATGTGGGAATGTAACCGCAACCGTTTGGTCTGTATGCGATAACAGCGTGCTCGGCTTGTTGCCGATGATAATAACGGCATTGTTATGCACACTCATTATTAGCCTGCATTATTATTAGGTTTATTTTTATTGCGGGCATGTCGACGACGTCGTCGTTGTCGCGGTTGCATTAAGGCGGTTCTGCGGTAACGAAAATTACGGCGTAATAACAATTGAAATCGCAATGAGCAATGAGTGGCCTAAAGAGGAGCGGTTCATTAAACGGTTTGTTTTTGTCATTTGTTAATTAGGCGTCTGAAACCAATGTTTACAATTAGAGTTGCATCTATTTTTAGCCACAGTTTGTTATAATTATTCTAATTAAGTCAAATGTTTTAGAAATTTTTGACTTGAGATTTCTCGAATGGACGCAAATTGATGATTTTGACCTTTAGAAAGAGATTTGTCATTTCTGAACTTTCATGAAAATTCTAACACAAAAATGATCAACAACATAAGCAATTCTATAAGATATCCAACTAAAGACTATATTGTTCGAAAACAAGAAACGAGTTTGATGTTTGAAAATGCGACGTTCCAAAGATCTATTCATATTCATATTTGTGCGGAAAAAATCAACGCAATAAAACGTTACTGCGTCGTTCTTGTTCTTTGCAAAATGTCAGGAATGCGTGCGAAATACTTGTTTTTTTTTGCAAGTGAACATGTTCCGTAATTATTACAATTTACTTTGCTAATATATCCATAAATCAAAGCAATGACTGACATGATAGTCGTTTAAATAACTTGAGTTCTTAAAATACTTGCAAGCTATAAGTTGCCAAAATATCTGCATTGAGAAAATGTACGGATTTGAATTGAAGTGCACTTGAGAAATGTTCTGTTAATGATTATTTTTTTTTTTTTTTTTTTTTTTTAAGTCAATTATACTGCATGTCACCCCGAGGGCATTCGCAGTTCACAACCAATTTCTGATCTCAAATCCGGACATATAACACACATCCATGGCTAGCCATTTCGACTAGAGCAGGATTCGAACCCGCGACCGGGTGACCAAGCGAACTAGGACCAGAACGCTCTAGACGTTGGGCCACCGCGGCCCCTGTGTTAATGATTATTGCTACCATTAAGGTGCATGTATTGATAATGGTGTCAACTCATTCACTTCGTGTTTTTTGTTATTTATTATTTGTACTTGTATCGATGGCCTGTGCTTCGAAAAGTACGACGCAAATGTATAAACGACGAGGCGATTAATCGTTGTTGTTATTCTCCGCTGATTAACCTGTTAATTATTTATAATAATGGCGATGAATTATTTTTCTTACATTTATCTTTCTGCGTTTCACTCTCTCAATGCAATAAGAAAAGACGTAGAATTGATATTTTACACGTTGAAAAATGCGGAAGTTTGGAGGAAATTTGAAAATAGCAATTCTTCGCTGGGTTCAACTTTGCAACGGAATTTCGAACACGGGTTACTCAATTTCTGCATAAACAGGTTGCTCTTCAATATCCAAAATTTCCAATAGTAAATTTTCGTAGGTTTTTATATTTTCTAATAAGACAATGTTAATTTTCATTTTAATCAATGCTAACTATTAATTGATTTATTGATAGATCATTGAGATAGGATCTAGGAAAATTGTTAAACGAGGTATCTCTGTAAGATTACGACAGGCTCAATGAAATCTCCTAACGCCCCATTGCGTATCTATTTATAAGCTCCCATTATTTGATATTTTATTCGCGTTATATAAATGAGCGGGCTCGCATGCTGAAAATAATTTTTTTCGAGCTATTCTTGCACACCATGAACCACATAGCGATCAAATTGAGTAATAAGGTGATGAAAAGTTGCCAGGAAGTGTCCTCTGCCGGATCAGAAGATCAATGAACAAAAGTTAGACAATCAACTAATTGCCAATCGACGTCATACGGTTAGGAAATTTTTCCGGAATTTATTTTTGGTACTTTTCATGCGTTTTGTGGATTTAAATTTAGTTTCAAAGTGCGAGTCGTCTAGTTTCATGGCTGAATTGAGTGCATTGACATTTTACACAGCAAGTACTTCGAAATATCTCAATGACCAAAACTTTTCGAGTATAAAATTTTTGTGTAATTACAATTTTTCATCCATGATAAGTACACGAATGAAAAATATGAATTTATTTCTTCAAATAAAATGATTGGGGACTGTCTTGTACAAGAGATTCAATATTCGTACTAGTTATTCTGTGAAAATGTGACAATTTTCTTTATCGACTAGAAGAATTATTTAATTTGAAGAGTTCTTCAAATACAATTATTAAAAGATTCTATGAAGGGCACTATGAATAGTGTATTTTCATTAAGCGAAATGAAAAAATACCCCAAATTTGTTATTAAAGAATCTGTTTGAATATTAAAACACTTTGTACACGTGTATATAGAATTTGAGAGCAAATTTAATCTCGCATTTTATGCCACGCTCCAGCGCAAAAATGCATTGTGTGCGCTGGCAAAGAAAACAACAATGCAAGCGAATGTGCATTCGCGCATTATTTTTCCAAACAACAATAATGCATTGAATCTTTTTTTAGTTTTCACCAAACATGCGCGTTTGGCTAATATTTTTTTCTCGCTCGCCAAGTGCAGCATCAAATTGTAATCATAAAACTATGAGCATGACTAACCCACGAGTGGAGGAGAATGATGATGTGAATTGAATAACAATCTACAATAAACAATTTGCGCTTTGAGGAGTTTGCAAACTTGATCTCTGTTCGTTGCAAATGAACCATGACAAAAGCGAGCGAGCTTTGGAGATTTTTTGAAAAGCTTTCGCCGTAGTAATTGAATATTTACAGTTTGAGGTATCGATTCGATCGTTTGTTGGATCTTGTTATTATTGCATTTGCATGCTGGCCGGCCACGATTTGCATATTGCGCGAATGCTGCCCGATTATTATGCAACCTGCCATAACGTGCAGCAGCGTGTAATGTAAATGAACTTTGTGTGCAGAAAATGCAATAACAACAACAACAGCGGACGGCAACGATCACGGCGCTAATTGTTGAAAAGTGCTTCGATGCCGAACTTAAAGGTTTGCATTGCGAAATCAATCGATTATTGATGGAATAACAAAAGGAGGCATTGATTAAAGAAAGGAGTGGTTGGTTTTCGTATAAATTAAGAGGAAACTTGACAGTGAGAAGTATTTATGAGCGTTATTAACAAGCTGGATTATTGTTTGTTTGATATTTCCAAGCAGAATTTTGCCGAGGTTCAATTCGTGTGAATTTATGCAGTTTTTCTGAGAAAGAAGTTTTCCCAATTGCAAAAAATATCAGTTGGTTTCTATTTGTATTATCTGAATTGGGATACGAAAAATTTAAAATTTATGGATCGAAAGGAATGTTCAAAATTTGTAAATTGTTTGGTTATAGCATTCAGCAATGCTTTCCATCTGGAGAATAACAAAAAAATGTTATTTTTTTGGGTCATATGGCAACCTTCCATGAAGTTGATATAAATTAATTCAAAAATCTAGAAATTCTGATTTGCATGTTCAAGTGAACAGGTTTAATTTTAGCTCACATTAGGGACAACAAAACGCATTGAAATTGAATATGTTAATATGCGCAACAATGCAAACGGCTTTTGTTAATTAAATTTTGCTTTACGCAATTTCCTAATGGATATGATTACGTTCGACTAGAATAGGAAAAATGAATGAATCGAAAATACACGTAAACGTCTGAAATTAACTAATGTACTTTGAGTATGAACGCGAATAACATTATGCACATCCGTCGAGTGCACCGGATTTATGGCACGTTAAGCAATTTACCAATGCGTCGTTCGTACGTTATTTCCATCGACAAATACGAGGAAGAAGAAGAAAAAACAACAACAAAACAAGAAATGAAATAAAAGCATATCTTACTATAGATATCATTAACCAACCGTTAATTTGCAAAGTATTAATAATTCTTAATTAAATTTGCTCGGCATTGCTCATGCTAATTGTCAGTACACTTTGAAGTATAGTAATTGATTTACAAAATCATTTATTAATTCATATCGTATAAATTGTGTGTCGGCTGACCAGGAAGCAAAAATTGCAATGAAATCAATGTCCGGAAATAAAAATCAAAATTTAGAAATTTAGAATGCAAAAAGATCTATGCTATTTTGGGCGTAATTACGGTTCTAAAAGTTGATTGACGTCAATCCGGAAAAATCATAAATTTGAAACGAACTTTTTAAATAGAAAACTCTTCGCTAGCAACCATTGTAATTAGTTTGGGAGTGAGCAGACACCACGTCTGCTAGGCAAATTTGGCAAATGCCTTCGAAAGCACTCTCGTCGACTTTTCACCTCTGCGAATATTTGAAATTTGCCACGCGAGTTCATTGTCCCTTCAAGTGCAAAAAAAAGCGAATGCGAAAAGCGAAACGTGAGTCGCAAAAAAAACCTTCAAGCGTAACTAAAACCCGCGCAAAAGTGACGCTATCATGTGCGGATCATCACTTGTCATCACCATCATCCTTATTGGTGCTTGTTGTTTTAATTTTGCGCTTTTTTTTGTTGCTTGCTGGTGCGCATGAGGTGAAGGCCATCCGCGCACACGGTTTGCACCAATTACGTAAGGCAACTTGATTCATTCCGCTTGGATAACTAATTATTATTCAACGATTACTAATGTTATATAGTTTATCATCGAATTCGAGTCAACCTGTTCGTTCAACGATCGAATGAATGTCTTGTAATCCCCGATTTTTTGCAGGGATTTGTTTATATTGCAAATTTAGGAAAGGAATTATTTTACTGGTGATCGCTGATGATTTATTTATTTTGGTGGGATTTCAGAGCTTGTAGTGAAGTGTGCATGCAATTTTGGCATTTGGATTGGGTTTGGGTTTGTCGAGTTGGTGCAAAATCGTACGCAAATTGACAGAGCACGCAAGCGATGGACGAAAATAGCACGCGTCCGTTTGATGTTTAAGGTGACTTTTCATTTGCATTCGATTCTGCTCGGTTGGTTTTTGGGCGGCGATTTTGTGTGCGAAAATACACGTAATGAGTATCACAAATTTGGATTTAATGTTCGCTTCATAAGTTGTTATTTTTGACTTAGCATTCACGTCAATTTGGGTTTATATTTAAAATTGTTTTGTCATCATAAATTTGATTTCTCTCCCAAGGCAAGTGATTTGCAAAAATCTCAAGTTTTCCTGTTCTGTACAAAATCAAATATTTTCTAACTTTGTAGGCTTGTAGCTAAATTTATGGTTAAATGATATCCTGGTTTTTGTTCCCTTGGGATTTTATTACACCCCATAAAATACAACTTTTCTTTATAACATTGAAACATCAAATTGATTCAGGATTCTTCGCAATTTCCTTGCTTTATTTTGCCCCATCCGCTCGCCTATTAAAACCATTAGGTTTTTTAGCGTTTGTGTATTAGATGTATAAATAACGTGCAGGAGAAGGCACAAAAAGGGGAACGAAAAAAGCAACGACGCAAAAAGTTTATTGCCAAAATAATTGCTCGTTTGGTCCCAAATCCACCGAGTGATCAAATTTGGCAAAAGCAATAATTTCTCATACTTTTGGAGTAGTTTATGATTCGAAAATAATTGGCACATTTTCCTTTGATTTAGTTTGGTAATAATTTGGAAGTTACTATTTTGATAATTATGATCCAATATCGATTTATAGATATTTTGGGCACCAAATTCAGGATTAGAATAATTCTAGAACACCGGGATTAATTTTTATCCTTTCTTCATTAATTGATGTATATATTTAACATCTTTCATTGTAAATTTCCAAGCCATGTTTCTGGGAAATTACGGGTAAAGTTCAACCAACTTTTACGATGTGGGTGTATTATCTCATCAGTGAAATTGAATTTTGGCAACGTTCGAAACACACGCGAAACCCACACAATTATCTTTACCGTGCAAGGTGCTTTCCTTCTTTCTCTCCATGAGCTTACTCGACATCGAGGGACGAAAAAAACGGGCCATAAACCTATTGACGTCACACTCGAGCCTAAATTCCATCCTCCCAGGATGGACGGACGGAAAATGAGGACCGAATTCAGGCAGTTCATGAATGGGCGAAAGGGATGGAACGTCAACTGCGTAGTACGACGTTCAATATTTCGCAGACCAGCCCACAGCCCGGCTGAAATTCTCCTTCGCCAAGGTCAAAAGTCAACAGATTCTCGAGGCCAAGGCCAATGCCAAATGCGGCGCAAAACGTGCAGACGTGTTCGCATATAGGCCTACGTCGAGAGACCGCACACATTGGCGAGTTTGGAGTTTGATGGTCGGGCAGCTTTTGCGTTGCAGAACTTCCACTTTCGCTTTCCTTTCCAAGTTCTCGTACTTGAAACTCATTCGTAAGCTTTGCATCCCTCCCGATTCCTCACGGCTGGCTTCTACGAGCCCATTTCGGTCCCGAATTCGCACTGCGCAATTCTTGTCGAGCCTACCTGGTGGGGGAAGACGGAAAATTCCCGGTTTTATGGTCGCCATTCACGCCATTTTTGCCAATATGAATGAAGGGATCACAAAGGACGATTTTGTGGTTTTGCATATTATTTTTTATTTTTTCGTGCCAACTGATAAATATCTCGCCTAAAACAGGAAGTAGAAAAAAGGGGACTTTTAGTTGTAATTTTTATGGCATTTATTAACGTTTAGTTCTATTGATTTTTCTTATGTTTGGTTTCGTTGGAAACTGCGCAGTTTTCACTCATCATTTCGATAACAATTACGTTAAGATGATGATAATAATAAGGATTCGTCGTCAGGGCATGTGGTTTGGCATGTCGCTTGCGACACGCTATCTATTTGCATTTCCCGTACGAACGAACGCCAACCGAAACGAAATCGAAAGATAAACAATAATGCGGCAAGATTTGGCAAAATGCGCCGCGAATGCCGCAATCGTCGACGATTTGGCCGGTGACATAATTTATAATTAGCGCGCTAATCGTACAATTATAATTGCGCGTTTGCTTCCACATTAGTGTTGTGTACTGTACGCAGTTCGTTAAGTTAATTAATTCATTTAATTGTTGATAACTCTTGATTACTTTACTTCAGGCCTACCATGTTATAATAATTATATAATATTGATATGGTTTATGCCGGCCGGCCGGTTTAGTACTGTAGTGCGAAATATAGATTGGCGAGTATTCGCACTATAAACTATATCTATATATACGATTAGGGCCCATCGGATCGACTTACTGCGCCGCAATCCACGAATACGAATTCGCATTTTTGCCGCTGCGTTGTAATGTGCGAAACGTCCTTGGAAACACCAGTATGCGCAAATACAGGAGGCGACATTTGCAACATTCTTTTTATCAGGAAAATAATGAATGCCTTCACATTAATTGTGACATTTATTTCATTCAACAACTGAAAATTCTAATCAAGTTATGTGCGCAATGTCGCATATATTTTAAGAACTGTATAGTATGATAACGCATTGTTATCGTTATTAGGTCTAAACTAGGTCTTGATAAAATGTTTATTTATATAACGTTATTATGTATTTTTGCAAATATCAACATGCTTGATCACATGACGCGAGCGTCGTAAAAGTGCAGAATAAATAACGTTGAAGTACGATGTTATTAGTGTATGTTACATAATTTCCTACCGGGTTTCTTATCAAAGTTATTATCGATAAAATATTTGGCCCAATATTTCAATTAGTTAAAATTTACAATGGTTTTAAGATTTTGCAAGTACAAACAGGGAAACATGCAAAAATAAAAGTTTTCGCAATTCATCACTTAAAAATGCAAAATTTTCGCTTTTTTTCGCTCTTTTAACTGCGTTTAACTTTTAAACGATTGGACCAATTAAACTAAATTTGGAACCAAATTGTAGGTCTTGATGAGCACTTTCCAAAAATGTATCGGTTTATGCCCTTTTGCCCATGGGGAGCGCGGAAATCGCGTTCGAAGAAAAAATTAGAAAAAAAAGTTTGTAGCGAAAAAAGCGATATGAAATTCTTAAAATCGCTCGGGTTTTCAAAAATTTTCATATCTCCGAAACTAATGGACCGATTTGGATGATTCAAACGGCATTTATCATATTTTGACGAAAAAATAACATTGATCATGGTCTCCAAATCCTGCGGGAATCGGAAATACCCGAACATAAAAAATGGGGTCCTAAAAATACAAAATTTTCGCTTTTTTTCGCGTCTTTAACTGCGTATAACTTTTAAACGATTGGACCAATTAAACTAAAATTGAAACCAAATTCTAGGTCTTGATGAGCACTTTCCAAAAATGTATGGGTTTATGCCCCTTTGGCCATTGGGAGCGCGGAAATCGCATTCGAAGAAAAAATTAGAAAAAAAAGTTTGTAGCGAAAAAAGCGATATGAAATTCTTAAAATCGCTCGAGTTTTCAAAAATTTTCATATCTCCGAAACTAATGGACGGATTTGGATGATTCAAACGTCATTTATCATATTTTGAAGAAAAAATAGCATTTGTCATGGTCCCAAATCTGTCCGGGATTCAGAAATACCCGAACCGAAAAAATGTGGTCCGAAAAATGCAAAATTTTCGCTTTTTTTCGCACTTTTAACTGCGTATAACTTTTAAACGACTGGACCAATTAAACTGAAATTGAAACCAAATTGTAGGTCTTGAAGAGCACTTTCTAAAAATGTATTGGTTTATACCCTTTTGGCCACGGGGAGCGCGAAAAACGCGTTCGAAGAAAAAATTAGAAAAAAAAGTTTGTAGCGAAAAAAGCGATATAAAATTCTTAAAATCGCTCGAGTTTTCAAAAATTTTCATATCTCCGAAACTAATGGACGGATTTG